>PKRV01000450.1:8683-96170 GCA_003709505.1 Hyphantria cunea | reverse complement strand
ATATATAAATAAATATATATAAATATATATATATATATATTTATTTATATATTTTGTACAAATATTCAAATTCAAGCTTTAGCTTAGAGTTGTGATCATATTAAAGGCAATCTACACTTCTTTTCAAAAGTTTTAGAATGTCATAAACTTCATCACACACTGTTCGTCATTATGACCTAAACTAAAAAAAAATAGTTTTAAAAAATAGAAGCGAAGAAGTACGAAAATGTTTTATCTTCACCTTTTTACTTTCTTTATATCCAAAGCGTATTTGTAACTTCATAATAAATACAAAATGTTAAAACAGACACCTAAATACCTATATAAATTGCTATGTATGAAGTTATAATAATAACTAGAATTCCTTACATAATGAGCAATTGATGACGACAAAATTATCTGAGTACAGATGTTCTGCTCAGTCTACAAACTAGATTGTACGAACCGGATGATTAATTTCTTTGTCGTTAAGAAAGCAATTAGAGTGGTCAGCGTTTCTTGGTTTTTTTTTTATTCGAATAAATGTATTCTAGATAGAATATTAGTAAGTTACTAATCTCCGACTAAAGAAAGATAAGATTAAAAAAAAAAACTATCATGATTCTTATTTTAAATATTTAAGATTTTACTGACAGTTCTAATTGTTAGATGTGTCTGAATTTCGCTTGATTGAAGCTTTTTAATACAATTGAAGTCTTCCATCATCTCCGAACCATAGGTATAGGTAATAGTCGACTCAGTTGCCTTTATAAAAAAATCTGAACCATATTGTTGGTAGACTAATAACTCAAAAAGAAACTCAAAAAGGAACTGAAAATGTACTAAAAGGAAATATTGCCTCGTTTTAACGTAATTTTCAGTTCCTCAACCTAAGATAACCTTGTTTATAGTTCTGATGAGGATCCTACTGAATTCGATGTGAACGATGAACGACCGAATAACGGTTTTCAAGTTACACAAACTCCAGTACGAGCGCCTACAAGGAGACCACCCGTCCAGCAGGAAGTAACGTATGTATAGACTAGCCTGACATAAAAATACTAAGCTGAAGTTATTGCATTTTACTTCATTTTAGCAGATTAAAAAAAAACTTAATTCACTGTATATTTTTATCTCATCTCAGACCTCCATTGTTTTAATTTCAGTACTGACGACTACAATGACTATTTTGAGGGTGGCCAGCCCACTTTTATTATACCAAGTAATACAGAACCTACGAACCGCTTTAATGGCCAGGTAAGACCTATTTCTATTATTAAAAAAATATAGTTTGCGTTAGCCAAGAACATAAATCGTAAATAGATAAAAGTAAATAATTAACTATAGAAATAATAGATATTGCTATCTATATTTTATTTATTTATTATTATTATTATGTATAATAATATATAATAAAGCTTATTTAACTATCTTTATTTGTCCCACAAAATGAGAGATATGTTAAAAAATATTAAAATAAATACTAAATCATTCCACATCAAAAAATCAACGAATAATGCATGAATGATAAAGTGCCTTATGCGATGTGCTGACGCGGAGAATCCCCTAAGAACACCGGTGGTCTTAAATTACAAATATGTAGAAAATGACCTTGACGCCACTGATTTACTTTACGAAGTAAGCTTTTTAAATTATTATTTTCTTTAATACCTACCACTTAACAAGCGGATATGAAAACGAGTTCCAGATACACGTGATTTATTCCGATAAATCAAGGACTTGACCGTATTAACATACAAAAGAAAAAAAAACAACTTTTAATACACATTAAAAACATACGAGTACACAACGAACAGATGTACTCTTAGGACGCCTCTGCGTTTGCTTAGAAATAAACTGACTGATCCACACAACTTTGGCTGCATGTCTCAACATTTTTCATTGGTGCTTAGCTCCCATTGAACACAGTATAATGTTATATACCATATATCCCTCTTGATAAATAAGGTACTTAACTTTAAAGGAATTTTTCAATTCGAACCAGCAATTTCTAACATTAGCGCGCTCCACCCAACAAACAACTTTTCAACTTACAGTAGATATTTAATATAAATATTGTCATTAAAATCTAACTTAAGTGCCCCAATAACCTATAAACAGATTATATAAATAGCTACTAAAGCAACAAAAGTTTTTGTTTCATGTTATGTTTATAAGCATAATTATGGCAAAATGACAAACTACACGTTAATGGTCTACAAAACATTATTTTGGAAAACATCAAATTAACCTTTAAACGGAATTTCTATAATAAACGGTACATGATTTAATAAAATGCAACATTCAAAGTAGAATTGTGGAAATAAAACCTTTAAAAGGTGTGCTAAAAAATTCCTGTAAATAAATATTTGACTGTTGGCTTCAGATGGCTTTATGCACGTTTTCGGTGGACGCTGAGAGCTTTCAAGCGGTCCTATAACAAGTAACATCGCCCTAGGGCACTCCCTGTAAGGTACGAGCCTAGCCCGTTACTGGCAAACCTATATAGTCCCAAATGTTGTAAAAACGAAAAGACTATTAAAGTTGCCACACTGGTTGATAAAAAAAAAACATTTGAAGCTTTTCAAACTAAGATATAATTAGTTTGAAAATAATTACCTTTCAAACCAAAAATACAGTCATTATTATTCAAAAGCGAATTAATATATACGTGGATATATCTGGTGGAATTCTAAAAAACATTATAAATAGACGCACACATTCTTTTTTATTTAATTATAAATTTCCATTACAATTATCATTACAACGAAATTTAAATAATATATATAATCGATTTGTAGAATCAAAATGCTGTAAGTGCTCATTGTATATTATCATTATATTTTAAAACAAACAACAATTACAAAAAAAAACTTTTTGAAACCAACATTTTAAACAAGCAAACAATATTTTGTAAGAAAAATATACTTTTTACAAGTAAATAATCAGAAAGTTGCACATAAAACGGTATGTAACTGTTGAATGAAAACACAATGACATAACATACACCTAACTTACGACAAGAAATAATTTGTAGATAGCTTAGAACAAACAACACTGGAAAAATATGTAGACATCTACTTAAAATGCAATTTAAAGTCTAACATCGTGGCATTTATTTTTTGTTATTATTTACCAGGAATATTGAGTTTAGAACCTTTTAGATTTAGAAAGATTTTCTTATTCGCTTCTTCATCAATTATCATGATAACCTATTACAGTGTACTGCTAAACGTAGCCCTCTGCTTAGAAACTTAAATACCACTCCAGAGAGGTAATAAATATTCCTTCACTTAGCAGTGCGGCGGCGTAGTTTGGGGTACTAGACAACTGATAATACTTATATACTTTTTTTGTTAAACTATACATATTATACATAGAATACACCCAAACTCCGAAACAAATAATTGCATAACAAACATTTGGTCCGACTCAGGAATCGAACCAAACCGAGACCTTTAGCACAACAGTCGCATTCGCTACTACTGCGCCACAGAGGCAGTCGAATCAAGTCTATGACACCCACGGGGTGAATAGGGTTGTTGACACTCCGTGTTCTTAATCCCTCAGTGCACACCCCTTACTTCGACTATAAGGTGCTTATGAAATAGCAACATATATAAGTAAATCGTAATCAGAAATCTAGTTAAATAAATGTGTCAAATAAATTTAAAGTTGTATGTTGTACAACTTTAAATACTTTCTTGATAGGTACTTTATAACGATCGATACTTATTTGCTCTCTAATAACTTATTTTCAGTAAATGTGGACGTCAAAAGCGTTTATAAAACGTGAAGTTCTTGGTCTTGTTGCTATAACTGTAAATATAGCCTTCCTCTAGAGAACGACAGAAAGCTCAAATGAGCTTTTCTACTGCCAAGCTACGTGCCTGCACGTGCTTTTCTTTAGTTTAGTCTCTAATATTTAATTTTTTTTATTTTAAAGTTTCCCAATTATTAAACAGTGCATTTGAAAACAACTAAAACCAAGTTAAAAGTACAAAATATGTTTTATTTCGTTTCTCGTTTCGTTTCGTTTGTTGTAGTTGTTGTTTTAGGGGTCGATTGCTTGATTCCCGTCCTAGATGAAATCCTGCCCGTGATTTGCCATATCCTTAATTATTCCATATCCGTCAATACCTTTCCATCTGCGTGGAAATTGGCTCAAGTTATTCCTTTTCCAAAGAAATGTAATCCTTCCTCTTTTTCAGATTACCGTCCAATTTCTATTCTCCCTTTTCTCTCCAAAGTCCTTGAGCGTCTCACTCACAGACAGTTAAGCTCATTTCTTTTCCGGAATTCTCTCCTTAATTCTCTTCAGTCAGGTTTCCGAGCAGGCCATAACACTACCACAGCCCTAGTCCATATTACGGATGATGTTAGGTCGGGGATGGAGCGGGGCAAGCTAAGGTCTTTGCCTTGCTAGATTTCAGCGATGCCTTCAAGACTGTTGGTTTTGGTGTGTTATTAGATATTCTGTGCTCGCTTAGCATATCTCCAGCAGCGTGCTTTTATTGAAAATGTTTACACCTCCTGGTGCACTACATCTGCGGGCGTACCTCAGGGCGGCGTGTTATCACCCTTACTTTTCTCAGTTTTTATTAACTCAGTCACAAATCAATTACTTTCTTCCTACCATCTTTATGCAGACGATGTACAAATTTATTCACAAGCTTCTCCAGACAATATAACAGAAGCAGTGAATATTAATAATAACGATTTAATTAGAATATGTGACTGGAGTAGGAGGTATGGACTAAGTGTAAATCCAGCCAAAACACAAGTCATCATAATAGGTAGTCCTGGTCTGCACTGTACAATAAACTTCCAACAAATACCACACATTGTTTGCAGCGGCTCGATTGTTCCATACAGTGAAAAAGTTAAAAACTTGGAGATATATACGAGTATGGATCGGTACCTATCTTGGGGCCCCCAGATTGGGGAAGTTAGCCACAAACTATTTGCAGCAGCGGGGTTTCTGCAAAGGCAACAAAACTTCCTTCCCACAAACACTAAAATTGCGCTCGCATAATCTCTTATTCTTCCGATCCTTGACTATGGTGATGTCAGCTATCTGGATCTCACCGAAGACCAACTAAACAAACTTGAGCGGTTCCAAAACCTCTGCATTAGATTTATATTTGGATTATGCAAAAAGGACCACATCTCTGAATTTCGCTCTAAACTCAAGTGGCCACCCATACGCTTTCGCCGGATTCTTCACATTCTTTCTCTTTTATACTGTATTCTGTTTCATCCCCACACTCTATCTTATCTTAAAGAACACTTTCAGTTCTTACACAACACTCACTGTAGGAACCTGAGATCATCAGAGAATTAGAAACTAGCAATGCCAAAACATTCCATCCAGTTTACAGAGAAATTCTTTACTGTGCAAGCAGTAAGACTCTGGAACGATTTACCTGAAACGATCCCTCACGCTAAAGCCTTGCCTGTATTTAAAAAGTTAGTGAAGGATTATTATCTTTGATTATAATACCTTGTTTATAGAATATATATTAAGTATATGTATTTATGTATATGTATGTATATATGAGTAGTATGAGTAGATGTGTATTTATATATGAATCTTATATATTTTGAATTTTTTTTTTGTAAATATTCACATTTGAACAGATCTAAGATTTGTGCACCCTACTACTGGTACACTTATTAATGTCACCAAATTATCTGTAAGAGATCGCCATTACCGATAAGACCGCCAATTGTCACATTTGTATGATGTAATTCTTTTTTTTTCTATCTATTAAGTGCGTACAATAAAGATAATTAAATACATTATTCCATTTCTTATAATTTCAGATTCAGTGTGGTAAGGTGGCTATGAATCTTGATGCTGTTCCCCTAGTAGAAAACGGTACGGCCCTAGAGGGACAATGGCCCTGGCAAATTGCATTGTACCAGACGCAGGTGAGAGTACGTGGCCGTTGTTTTTAAATTTATCGTCACGAATCCATGAGGACTGATGTTTTTCATGCCTTACATTGCAAATCCTTCCATTTCTTGCCTGGAAACTATGATGAGTAATAATTTTCTTTTTTTTTGCAACATTTCTCATTGATAATAGTAGCTTGGTGATATATGGCTTATAGCCATTCTCGATAAGTGAGCTATCTAACAATTAACTATTTTTTTCAATTCAGACCTGTTCATAGTTCCTGAGCGCCTAATCAAACATATAAACTCTTCGGCTTTATAATAGTAATAATTCTGTGTGTCTTTATGATCATATTTTCTTCATAAATAGCATTTTCACACATAACTTAAATTTCTAATTTAGTAATCATCTTTAATCTTCTAAACCTATACATACATACATACGTATATACAAAATATGATAGCGTATGTGACTGCTTTGCTTAAGGCCTCGGATTCGATTCCCGAGTTGGACCTAATATGTATATGATCTGCAAATATTTGTTTTGGAATTTGGATGTTTTTTGTATATTATATGCAAGTATTTACCAAAAAAGTATATATGTTTTTATATAAGTGGTCTAGTAGCCATAATACAAGTTCTGCTTAGTTTAAGACAAGATTCTCCGCCCCATATGGTTCTACCATATGTAAACAAAGATTGCCACAGATCGCAGTAAATAGTTTTTATATTGTCAAACTCAGTCACATACCGTGGATTTTTGAAAATAAAAATAAGTTTACGTATTCTAGATGTAAGCGAGTCTATGTGGGAATGAAAGTTAAGTTTGTCGTCTGCAATAAGTCGGCTTTAAACAAAAGAACCGTTGAATCGACAAAAGTGACAATACTCCCACCAGGAATGTTTAAATCGCATTTATGTATGTTAGGAACAATGCAGGGCCAAGGATATCAAAGGAATCCAAATACTTAATGAGACGATTGTTGATGATCCTTTCCTGAATTCTAGGGAAGGTTTCCCAACCTTACCTAGAACATGGAAATCGGCCGGTAGTTGTCAACCCGGTCCCTGTTTCCACTCTTGTGAATTGGATGAACTTCGGCTAAATTAAAGGCGGTAGGAAAATTACCAGTATAAAAAGTTTGGTTATAAATATATATGAATACAGGGACAAGAATCTTTCTGTATCTCTTAAGGAATATTAATGAAATTATAATTGACTGCCTCCGTGGCGCAGTGGTAGCGTATACGACTGCTGTGCTAGAGGTCTCGGGTTCGATTCCTGAGCCGGACCAAATGTTTGTATGATCTGCAAATATTTGTTTCAGTGTTTGTATGTTTTCTATATATAATATTATGTATGTATTTATGTGTGTGGGTATGTATTTACAAAAAAAAGTATATATGTATTAATATCAGTTGTTTAGTACCCATAGTACAAGCTCTCTGCTTAGTTTGGGACTAAATGGCGTTGTTTGTTAAAATGTCCGAAAATATTTAAAAAAACAATATTAATGAAATGTTGCCACCTCCGCAAGCGCAAGCTCTCCTCAAATTAAGAATAAAAACCTCAATCCCAGCACTATCCTTTGAAAGCAGCACAAAAGAATCTGGAAATGATTTTAGTGGCGGTAAAATATAATTATCAACGGGAGGGCAAGATTCTGATAGACTCTTACCAATGTTGGTAGATAACGTATTAGCTCTGTTTATTGATGCAATTGGGCATAGAGTATCAAAAGTTCCGTTGCCTGGCTACGTATGCTACGTATGCTTGGTGGTATGAGTAATTGATTCTATTGTGCTTTTATTATCTTTTATAATTAACTTAATTGCACTTAATATTAAACGGTTTCAGATATTAAACTTCCTGCGATACTTTATGCCTTCAAAGAAACTTGTATATTTACTACGTCTAAAGTGCTTGTGTGTTTTGCAGCATCCATCAATCACCTGCTCTCAAAAAAAATATATCTTGATTGATATATTGTTAAATTGTTTACAGCTGCCTTGTTGGTTTAGCAATTAGTGTATCCGACTGCTGATCATGCGGTCTCGGGTTCCAATCCCGGGTCGGACCAAAAAGTTTTACTTAATTACAACTCAGAGTTTGGAAGTTGGGGTCTTAGCCCCCGTAAGTCGACGCAAAACAGCAATAATGATGAGTCCCATGATAGCTACCCACAATATATACATAATATATTTATAATTTCACACGTACATAATTTCATAATGTCACTTAATTAAATAAATTTACCTCAATACTTGTTGCCCCTTAATTTCAGACGATAGACAACAAATATCTGTGCGGTGGTACGCTCGTAAGCCACCAACACGTCATCACAGCAGCACACTGCGTTACCAAGAAGAAGTCTATACTGGAGGTAAACAAGAACACACTGTCTGTCTACCTGGGAAAACAAAACCTCAGAACTTCCGTTGACGGAGTGCAGATCCGATTCGTAAGTAATGCTATCTACCACGACAAATGACTATATGTATTACTTTTAAACGAGCAATTATTGTATATATAATCTGTATGTCGAAAGTAGTTTTTCATGAAATTTTGTATGCCCCCTGCATATTATTATATATTCGGAAACAATAAATCGAACTAGTTAGAATTCTGTTTTAGAAAGATTAGTTAGTTTAATGAACTGATTGTACGAACTTTGCTTGAGTATTCGAGCTTATTTCTCAATTTACAAGTGTGATGATTTCGGGGTATTCCTTTGAATAACCATTTTGATTCTTCCTATATGTTCCATTACGACCTACATGGAATACCCGTTAAACATATAAATACTAGAAAGATACATGCTCTTATAAATTAAAACAGGAATTAAAAATGTGTGTGTCAGCTCCGACACACTATTGGAGTGTACGTCATGCGGCGCCATAAACGACGTTGAACATAACGCGCAAGTACCATGAAATTCACGACGCTTACATCATTGTGGTCGTGAGAAAACCATTCTTAGTAATAAGCGTTGTAGCGCTACTATGTGTACTAATAGTTAGTTGGACGATATATATACTCATCATCATCATCATCAGCCTNAAGATTTTGGTTCGCCCCCACACATCCCTATATATATACTAGTCAAAACAAAATAAGGGCTACCACGTTTTTAGTATTCTCATGAATTCTTGAGGTTCCAGGATTGATTAATGATTAGATTGGATGAATTAATTAATTTTCATTGTAAACATCATAAAAAAATGATGGAAGCAAAATAAAAAAATGCATCACTTTTTCTAAATTTTTTTATTTTTAATGTAACGGCAATATAAAAAAATAAGTAAAAAGAAACAAAAAGTTTTGGTTGATTTGTGGATTACCTCAATATCTGGTGTGCCCCTTCTCGTTTTCTGATGCACTCTTTAAGCCTGGAAGATACACTCTCCACCAGGTGTACTACTGTTTCTTGAGGAATTTGTTCCCAGCTTGTTTTCAGAACGTTTATTAGCTGTCTTTCATTGTGCACGGGTTGGTTTGTGCTTCGAACACTGCGTTTCAGTAAATCCCACATGTGTTCAATGGGCTTGAGATCCAGACTGTTCGCAGGCCACGGCAGTACCTATATACCAGTTTCCTCTAGGGCTTCTCTGGTAGCCTTAGCTGTATGAGCGCGAGCATTGTCGTACATCAGATAGAATCTTGCTCCAATCCTCTGTGCATATGGGACCACATCGGGTCTAATGACCTCCTCAATATAACGTTGAACTGTAATCGTGCCTTCGTTGAGAATTACCAACTCGGTTCTACCTGATATAGAGATTCCTCCCCACACCATAACATTGGGGCCCCCAAATCTGTCACTTTCATGGATACAAGCATCGGAAAATCACTCACCTTCACGCCTCCAAACCCTAATACGACGGTCATCACTAAAAAATTTAACTTTGCACTCGTCCGTAAACAATACTGTGCTCCAATCACTCATATCCCATGTCAGATACTGTCTTGCGAACGATAATCGGTTTACACGATGAACACTTGTTAATGGTATCCGTACTAGCCGTCTCCTGGAGAACTGCTGGTCCTCGTGTAACCGATTTCTGATGGTTTGATCACTAACACGTGTACCCGTCGCCTGCCGCAAACGGTTTTGTAAGGAACGGGCGGTGATGCAGCGTTCTCTGCGCGCATTCAAGCGCACGTAGTGGTCCTCCTATGCAGAAGTTGCTCGAACTCTGCTAGATCCTCGTCTCCTGGTTAGTCTTCCAGTCACTTGAAATCGATTTCAAGCATTCTGGATCGCTCGCCGGGAAAAACTCAGCTGCAACGCCACAGAATGTTGCGAATGGCCTTCTTGAAGCAATGTTATGGCGCTAGTTACAGTTGGTAAGGCCATATGTAATAATATCATGAAATCCGTCTTAAAAATTGGGTAGAATCAAGTGTTTACAATAAATTATCAAAAACGCACTTGAAACAATTATGCAGCTGGAATACTCAAAAAAATTTTTGTAAACAAATAAGGTAACACCACAATAAACAATCGCTACCGACCTAAAAAATAACAAGTGCCCCTTATTTTGTTTTGATTATTTTATAATGACAAAGCGCTGCAGCTCACCTCACTTTTAGATTTTGATTTAACTCCTTATAAACTTTTCATACCGCGGGCTAAACATAAAAATGGTTTTTTAAGGAATAAACTTCAGTAAAGATTTCCTAGTACATTTGGTCTTCATATACCCCAGTAATAAAAATAATTTAGCTGAGATGGTTCCTTTTAGAGAAAAGATGACTAATAGCGAATGTTGTTTTCATATTACCCAACAACTAAATGCGTTCAGCGCAAACTAGCGATGAATCGTATTTATTAGAACAGATGCGAGCATTAGGTATTCTACACGCAGTACATGCGATCAGATCTTCAGATCCTTATCAGATTTGCGCAGGAGAGCATGGTCACACAACAGATACCAGAAAGAATACCAAATTCGTGCAACGGGCGCTTTACGGGTATAACTATACAGTCGTAAATACATCTCGAGACCTCAGCCTCATTATGATTATATTATTCTAGTTTTATTTAATAGTAGTTAGACATACTGGAAGACTCGACGTTTCACTCTATAAGATATAAATAAATATCACAAGCAACTCTTCACGGTTTGCTAATGCACGCCTAATCCTAAACATTCAATTCACATTAATATGATGCTCCGACGATCGCATTTATCAAATCCTAATAACGACATTAGAACTTAAGATTAGGAATAGGCAGATTGAGAGTGTATCAAGTAATTGTTTGTGAATGAGATTAGGAACATTATGTGGATTGGATTAGATGTTGCTTAAGATTAGGCACAGGTGTAATATCTGATTTATCTAGTACGACCCATCTCTAACGCAAACACTTAAACAACCTCTTGATCGAGAGCCTTAGGCACTCTACTAAGAAAGTTCCCAGCAATAAGCCCTGTAAACAAGATAATCTCTTTCTAACTTTTTTCCATAGGCCAAGTCGTTACGACATTTCCTGAAAGTTTATTGAGGGACCGTGTTGAAAATACACCCGTTTTTAACATTTACAAATTGCCGCTGTTCATTTTAAAAAATTTAAGGATATTGACTAATGTCAACTTATCTACAGATAAATAACTACAGATTTCGGATTCAAAAATCATGGATAGGAGATCTTTTTTTGTTCTTGACCGAAAGACGGTCCCCATTTCATGTCATCCACATTTTTTATATTTTTTATCATTATTACATCACGACGAGACTTGAAGACTCGCAGACTTAGAATTGAAGACTTTAAATACATGACATTGGCAGAAATCGCTGATCCGGCTGATTGCCATCTCATCAAAATAAGAAGATTTGAATAGAGAAAAATGTATACACCAAATACACATATATTTAACAGTTGTTAAATAGCACTAAATGACAAATAACTATTCGATCTTTATCAGGCACAAGTCAAACTAACCGTACTACTCCAGTTCTGTAAAAGGACTAATAATTTCAATCTTCTTTTTCAGGTGGACGGCATCATCGTACATGAAGAATACGACGCTTCTTCCTACAGCCGAGATCTCGCAATCCTGACACTTCGGGGATCAGTCAGATACACTGATACGGTACGACCTGCCTGCCTCTGGCCTGAAAACCAAGTAGATCTTCAAAATATCATCGGGAAGAAGGGTTCGGTATGCACCTACTGATAAATAATTCTGTTTTATCGTCTATAAGCCGGTAATAATTTTATAGGTGTTAGAAAAATATTGCAAAACATTGACAGAATGAACTTCCTGCCGCTAATTGTTATTTTCAAAATTTTGAAAAACTTGTTTTAGTAATTATGCTCGCCTCAGCTTCCCACAGGTAGAGAAAAGTCGCATTCAAAAATAGTTTCCGGTCACCTTTTAATTTTCTTCCATACAAACATTATCTTACAATAACGGACCCACAATTTTTTGAAGAGAAACTTCTTTAGGTTTACTTTAACTAAATGGGGTAAAATTTTTACAAATATAACGTCACGCAAGTATGCAACGGAAGTGTCGAAAAAGAGAGAGAGAGCGATCGAGACCGATTGAGAGAGAGTAAGACAGGGCGAACGTAGCATGAAGCAACTAGCGATGGAGTGAGAGTAGGGAGCAAGTGAGAAAGATCGAGAGATAAAGTGAGATAGAGCGATTGTCGTATCACGCACAGTGCCATGGAGCGAGAGGTGGGAGAGAGCTAAGAAGTTTCACTTTGTGTACTTTGTACGCACGCACTTTTTTTAACCAATTTGGTGCTGTCAATCGAAAGCTATACGCGTATATAAATTTCGAAAAGTCATTTAGATTTATATCGATTAATTAGTTTTAAAACAGTATAAAACTTTAAAATAAATGATTCTGTTAATTGAACACTACGTATTGAAAATGTTCGCTAGCTAATTGCTCGACAAAAAGTGCTCACACAACACGGACTCTGAAAGTGCAATGACTACATAAAACAGCTTGCAGACTGCGATATTGACTAGATTCATTAGCCGTTTATTCAGCCACAAATTAACAACAGTACTAATTGGCTAAATTACAGATTCTAGTTTTAATTGTTGATTTGGCTACCTTATTACTCAATCCTATCTCTTTGTAGAAAAAAATGAATAACTGACTGACTGTGTAGCAATGTGCTTTTTAATAAAATACAAAAGATTCTCTTAAAACTAGTTGCATGTAAACAGCAGGAAATTAAAAAAAAACAGTATAATTTTCGTGCAAATGCATTATTCACTGCAGTAATGATATCGGCTGCATAATATTAAAAGGTTAAAGAGTAAAAATACGGAATGTCCCCACTCATTCAATCCGTGGGTGTTGTAAAACCCGACTTATGGAGCGAACTACGTACAACAATAGCACTACAAAAGGAAGGAAACCTTGACACGAACTCTCCTCCAAATCTTCTTTGAAAAAAAGTCCAGCTATGGATTATTAAAGGCTGCTGGTGTAATATGAAAACGATAGATATAGACTCGATATAAACGCTGACAATATTAAAGTCTTTTTTTTCAGGTGGTCGGATGGGGTTTCGACGACAGAGGTATGGCGACAGAAGAGTTAAGCCTAGTTGAAATGCCTGTAATAGATCAGGAAACGTGCTTACGGTCGTACAACAAATTCTCTGGACAATTAACATCGCCATACACCTACTGTGCTGGATATCGAGACGGTAAATAAATACAAGTTTATTTATTAGTATGGAAATCTACTGACATGTGATGAACAGAACATATGATTTGTTCTATAGTGCTTGAACCTTACTATTCAAGAGAAAACTGTTTTCAATATTCTCTCTTCAATGTAGGCACAAGGTCTTAAAGGTAATATGTAGACGTATAGCTTGTTATTTACGCGCTTCTTACTTTAACAAATTGAGTAGTTCAATGATGCAGGATGTTAGAGATTTACATCATGATATTGCACACATGTTGTTACTAACACGCCAACCTCTACCCTATACTTTTACCCAATTACGCTTTTCTCTCCATCCCATGGTTGTCTATAACAGATGGCATCTGAGCGATAAGGACGCCATTTGTACTTCCTCAGGTTTAAATTCTCTTTTCTAATAATCTGGTGTATAATAAAGCGATAATATATCATAACATTGGAGAGCCACGCTTCGGCATGAATGGGCCGGCTCGACCGGAGTGATACCACGGCCTCACAGAAAACAGGTGTGAAACAGCGCTTACGCTGTGTTTCATCGAGTGAGTGAGGATACCGGAGGCCCATACCCCAATCCAATGCCCCCTATCCCCCTCACCATCCCTCTTCCCCCCCAGGCCGCCATAGTGTGGGTCACCATGCTGCATTGTTCTTTTTCGCATTGAGGATGGTGGCCACCACTCTTGAATTCTGCTCATGCTTTCTATCAGGCAGGGCAGAGTCATTTTTGCAGCTTAAAAATAATAAAAAAAAGAAATAACAAGAAAAATAGCGGGATGTCTTTGACCACCTTAAATATTCTAAGAAGTAGTCGATTGTGTGCAGCTTATGAAATAAACTCTTCTTACTTCTTTCTTAACTTCAATGTCCATAAGTACATCATTCAAAACATTACAAACAGCTACCTACATTATACGAACATAGTTACGTGTAAGTACAGATTCAGTAATCAAATAAATGCATAATTGCTTCCAGGAGTCTACAACGAATGAACCAGCACTAGGCAAAGTATGTTTAGATTGTTTGTGTACTCAATATACCTAACTAGGTGTTGGTAGTTTTATTAGAAATTATCTAAACAAACAAACAACAACCCATAATGTCCCACTGCTGTGCTCGGGTCTCCTCTCAGGAGAGGGTTTAGGCCATACGTCCCCACGCTGGCCAAGTGCGGGTTGGGGACTGGCAAGAATACGTTGTGGCTACGTAAATCTTGCTGTTGGATGTTTTTAAGCCGCCCGAAGGCCTCCAAATAAGCTTCACGACTGTTATCGTATGAAAACAACCGGGACCCACTGCTTAACGTGACCTCCGAATCACGGAGACGCTCATGGTAACATGCCACCAGCGGTCACCCATCCAGGTATTGATCGCGACATCGTTGCTTACCCTCGATGATTGTTTCTAATCACCGAGTGCAACTGGGCTATGAGCGCCAAGAAATTATCTACAGCTATCAAATTATCGCATACATATAACTCGCTCCTATAGTGTACAGGTGCTCGTAGGCGCGCCTCCGTCGCCCGGTTCGGCGGCGGATCGGGTACGAGTGGAGGTCGTCCTCCCAGTCCTTCTCCCGCCTCCTTCTGCGAGACGGCATCTCCGCAGAAGTTTGCGACTGCGGTAAAACTGCTCTGACTACCGGCCATGGAGCGAATGACGGCCGGTAGCTAGAGATCTCCTCCGATAACAGGAGTGAGGGTCTGATGCTGCGTTGCCCAGGTGGGGTACACCGCTAGCGTGTGCTGGACCGAGTCCGCACTGCAGTCGCAGTTGTGGGAGGCGACACTTAGTTCCCTTCTAGCGACCGAGTGCAGGTACATCCCGAAGCAACCGTGCCGGAAAGGACCTGCGTCAATCGGAAGAAAAGGGTCCCGTGCTGCCGCCCTGCCCACTCGAGGATGACCAGCTGGAAAGCCTCCACGTTGGCAAAGCCAACACGTGGAGCCTCCAGCCGGGACGACCATAGAACCATCGTGGCTCGGACGGCTTCACGCCACTGGCGTACCTCTTCGGACGGAGGTCAAAAGCCGTTCTCAGCCTGGAATTCAACCATCCGTCGACAAACTTCGGCGAGCGCTTCCGCCTCCAAATCCCACGGGGTACTCCGCCCAAGATGCAGGCATGGACTTTAGGTTACATAGAACACCAATAATATATTGATGATAATAAGTGACAATTACACCAAATAATAAAATAAAAATCTTTTGCCCGCGGCTTCTCTCGCGTGTATGTCACTTATCGCATCAAAGAGTAAACGATGCCCTTCCTCAAAAACAAAGCACATATCTTCTTGCCAAATTTCATAGAAATCGGTGCAGCAGTTCAGCCGTGAAAGTGTAACAGACAGAGTTACTTTCAAATGTGAAATATTTGTATGAATACTTACTTACCATAAGCACAAAATGAAACACACCGCCCTCCCAAACAACTCCACAACATTACATAAATTATCTAGATATCCGCCATTGAATTAGTCATTAAGCATTAGAAGTTTATAATAGCATATTTTTTAAACTAAAACTCTTGGCAGCTCAATTTTTTTTTAATCATTGAACTAACAAGAAAATGTCTACATGCTAATAGGCACAAGTACCCATTATTTTATACAATAAATCTACTTTGGAATTCGAGTGTTTCTGGTCTAATTTAAAAGTTTTTAGCAAGGTTACTCACACGTACTTATAGCTCATAATTGTGTATTTCAATAAGATGTTACTAATATTACTTTATGTGTTACAGGTACAACAGTGTGCAACAGTGATAGCGGAGGTGGAATGGTGTTCAAGACCTCCGGCACCTGGTACCTTAGGGGCTTAGTCTCTTTATTAGTGACCAGGCAAAATGAGTACAGATGCGACCCTTCACATTACGTCATATTCACAGATTTGGCCAAATTCTTGGGTTGGATCAAGCAAAACGTGTACGATTTCTGATATCAAAATCGTGAAAGATGGATTAATAAGGTAATATATGAAATAGAATAGTTAAGTGATTATTTTGTAATATTATTATTATAGCATGATGTTTATTTTATTTCTTTCAAACATGTGAAGAAAGAAACTATGCAGCTTACGAAGTATAATAGTTAGGCTTCACTATTTTTATAATATGTAGATAATTTTGTATACGATGACTGACCGTTGATTTACGGCCGCATTGTTTTAATTGTTAATAAACGTACTTATAATTTAATTTTGCTACAGATGTGTTTATTTTATGAAAAGACATTTAGATTTAGATGGATATAGTGATTCCTTAGGTGTTACCTTAAATGTTGTTAAGAAGTTGATCAATTTGAAACTTTAATATCTAATTGAAAAGTCATCCCACGGTCAAGCAAAACGATGCAAAATTTGCAACTTCTCAACACTTTGAACTTTTCTCGTCAAGTGAGTACTATTAAAACCGTTACAATATAATGCTATGGAACAACGTTATTTATGTATTGTACTGTAGTTTATTCTTGCCAACATAGAATATATGTAATTTCAGTTGTTGTTTCCTTAAAATATGTAGACAAGGTTTATATAGGCAACTTGCCTATAAATATATATACCTGAATATATAATTACGATTATTTGTATCAAATACGTGAAAACATCTGTCATTTTATTTTAGACTGAAATGCATAAACGAAAAGATGATTTAAGAAATACAGTTTTATTATAACTTTGACTTTTATTTATGTATCCCCTGCTTACTGCGTCTCCCTGCATCTATCTTAAAGTAAGTCAACGGCCTATATTAGGTTCATTGCGAGCCACAGTATCATAAATCATAGAAGTTTAGCTACAGAGTTATTAAAAGAAATTGTGGGATAATAAAGCACCTTCTTATATACTAAACATAACAATTTATTTTTACTAATAGTTAAATAACACTTTCACTTGGAATATTTCTATATTAATACATATAAAAAGTAAAAGTATAATAGGGCCTAGGAGGAGGACAGTATTAAGATTCATTTAGTGTAAATTATTTTACAAATCGACAACTTACATATTCGATAAGTGAAGTAAGATTTTTTAGGAAGGTTTAGTAAGGCTAGTACAAAAGAAAATAAAAGTAGTATAAATACCTTCACACTTAGTGGTTCTGTGCCGCCTTCTGGTATCACGTCGTTTAACGCCGCGAAAGTCTTTTACGCTGCCTCGCGTTTGTCAAATCTGGATAATTAAAATGTAATATTTGTTTATAATATTGTATATGGCCTACTCAGCCAATATGTTAACCAATCATCAAAAACATCAATATATTAGCAGTAGCAGCTTAAAACGATCTGCAGTGCAAAAGGTACCTCAATGATATTATATTATTATATTCGTATTTCATCAATACGTTATACAATCAGTTAATTGCCCAATGTATGCAATTTTAATTCTAACGGGTTCCTAGAATTGCCAATTTTTTAAGATTGAGTCGTAGCAAAACGTATCGTTTTGCATTGTCAAATATCAATTAACTCTAAGTTCTCAATAAACTAGAACATGTACATAAAAGTACGAAATTAACTAACACTGGAAATAAAATAGATTGAGTGGATAAAAATATACGCGATACATTGAAATAGGCTATATACCTACCAACCCTTCGTTCAACCCTAATGTGTTCTCCCACGAGGCACGTCACCTGTCCGCCTAATCACGGCGGTCTTGTCAGTCCTTTCAACCTATTTCTTTCCGTTGCCATGGGAATCAGCGTTCACTTACCTCGTTACCTCATTTTTCGCGCGTTGTTTCAACTCCGTCTTACTGCGATTTCGAATTTTCAAGTGCTTTGTGTCACGAATGTAGGATTGTTTAAAAATTTTAATAGAATTTCTTATCTCAAATGTCTTGAACAACACTATAATCATTATGGAACGAGAGCTATTAAAAACTTTGAAGTAGGTGTTTGAGGCATTCTTAAAGTTTGTCAGATACCTCTTCCAATGTATCCTAATACAGAAATACATATATGGTTTGCGGGTAATGGTTATATAACATCCTATATATGAAACGTAGAATTTTTTTGTTGCAGAATCTTTGTTTTTTTTTTAATAAATTTTAATATTTAAAAACGAAAAAAAATAACAAGCCAGATGATTTGCGAGAAGTTTTTAACCCTGCGAAATGCGTGCAAAACTATTTTTCAAACAACTACGAAAATATGTTCGAGGCAAGTTGAAATTTTTACAGTTAGGTATTTATTTAACATAAAAAATAAATATTCTAGAAAATTCCTTATTTTAATGAGATTTTGTAATTGCCAGGTGATTAAAATAGCGAATTGTTAAATGATCGCTTCCCCTCCAACTAGGTCTCCATTTCTGTATTAAGATACTATGGAAGAGGTATCTGACAAATTTTCGAAATGCATCAAACACCTATACCAAAATATGTACCAGCTCTCCTACCATTACATTTAAGGATTCATATTGAATTACGTATTATAAGATAAATGTAATATGCAATTACTTGTATGACAATGTATATTTTTATTTACTTGTGGTTGCTTGAACATTTAAATAGGAGCATCTTTGTTTTTCTTGGTATTTTTATGGTAAATTTTCTAACTATTGTTAGAAAATTTCCCCAACTAGATCGATTAATCGCCCCCGAAACCCTCTACATACTAAAATTTTCTGAAAATTGTTGAAGCCATTACTGCAATGCAGATTATATACAATAAGTAGGTGAAAATTACTCGTTTAAATGTATTACATGTTGTTTTTGTAATGTGAAAGGGATAAAGGGAAAGGTTACGGGAAATAAGAAAAAAATCTGTATGATAATTGTGTTGCGTTATATTGGTATTTTATTTTTAGATGCAATTTTAAAATCACTTCTCAAAAATTGCTATTTTAATAAATACGTCGAAACTTAGATTTGCAGCAATAAATATTGTTTTTTTAAACAAGAATGAAGTAGATCATTGATGGGCATTGTATTGTCCTAAAAGCCACTGCTGGACATAGGCCTCTCCTAAGAAAGGAGGTTTTGGCTTACAGCACCACGCTTGCCAGACGGATCGGTATAAGGTTTCTTTCAAGTTTTCCCTTTCTCCATAGCCCATTGTTGTCCTGTATATTGTTAGTATAGTTTGCTCCTTCGGGCGGCTGTCACGATAGCCAAGGGATAAAGGTCGGCAGTAACGATAGTCAGGGGATAAAGGTCGGCAGTAACGATAGCCAGGGGATAAATAAGGGTGACGACACTCCGTATTCTTAGACCAAATGGAAAATGTTATTACTCAACTTACCACCATTTAAACATGTATCTGTACATGTGCTGTCTGACGACAGACATCACCCTCCTCGCGAACTGTCTTAAACTGAAATTTACTTGCGGCGATATGAAATTAACATTCATTATAAGCATGATGAGGTTTTTCTCCAATCTTAGTGGTTTTAATGTATTGTAGAAGGCTCTTTGACCTTTGATACCCTTGGAAGGAATATTATAACGAAACAAAATATGTAAATGAAAATATCTACATATAAGTATTATACTGTGTAACAATCAGATTTCCAGAACTACTAAAATATTTATTTTCATTGACTTTTAGTTAATCGTAAAACACGAGAATGAGATGCATTTATTACCTCGCATGGTTCACAGATAATATTTTACTAAGACCAACTGTAAATGTATTATAGACCCTTTCTTTATTACTGCCTCTATGGCGCAGCGGTAGCGTATGCGACTGCTGTGCTTAAGGTCGCGGGTTCGATTCGGGTATAATGTGGAGGCATTTACAAAAAAAAAGTATATGTGTATTTATATCAGTTGTTTAGTACCCATAACCCAAGCTCTGTTAGCTTGCGACTAGATAAAGTTGTGTGTAAGATGTCTGAAATATTTATTTATTTATTATTAACCTCATTCGTTGACTAACTCTATATATAGATATACGCATAATTGAAAGTAGTCAATTCCAAATAATATCAATGGCTAACTTACAAATACATTTGGAATTCACAGATTTTTTGTAATCAAAAATCCAAATCATTAAATTGGTCACAATAAATGTCATGCAATGTTATTTCAAATATTTAGTAATGTGAGTTTAATGTATTAGCATTTCCCGTTAGTGAATGAGTAATATGGTGCGAGGAAGTGTCAACATTTTGACATTTTGTTGTTTGTCATTATTTTAACCTTTGATCTGAAAATAAACTGAATTAAGTTGAGCAGGTTAATGTAGAACGTTTTCTAATCTATATGGGATAGTGTTTTTTCTCTAAGTACCTACGTCTGTACCTTTGATTTGATTTGATTAATTTAAAAGCTAACTGACACTTTCGAATTTATAATATTAGAGTGGATATGGATGTAGGGAGAAAATACGCAGACGGGTCACCCGATAAAAGAGCAGGTCTATGAATGTTTGCATCTTGAAGAATCATAAGCGCGTTGCCTGCCTTTGAGGTGGGAATATTTTCGTTTCTTGAAGTTCTAAAGGTCGCGACGGTCCGGAAATACCAATCCTATAGGTGCAGGTATTGCGCATAATTGTAGTTCGAGTTTGTTACTCGAAATATAATTATGCGTAGTTTAAGTAACAACTCGAACAACGTCTTCTCAGTATCGAAATATGGAAAAAACTTACTCCGTTCAGAGTTCTACCTTCCCTTAGTCAAGATACAAGTATTTCGATTTTCTTTCTGAACATTCTAACACCTCTATTCTTTTGTATTCCCCTTTATTTTATTTCCACCACGTGACTTAGCGTGGATAGATATTACTCCCTTACATTTATTAATTATCCATTAACCTTTACGTTTATAGAATATTAACGAAGCTGGGAGGCATGGTTAATAGCGAAGAAGAAAGAACATTGGAACGTCATATTATATTTTTTAAATAGTAATATTTTTTAATATAATGTTATCGTGATGTAGATATATCAAAATGCCAGGCCCAAGGAAGTTTTGAGGTAAGGTCTACTGTAAATATGTGCATTTCGTTAGGTACGTCTTTAAATAATTAAATGATTATCGATTGCTAGCCCATTTACTTAAACATGTAGCTGTGGTATATTTATTTTCTCCATCATGTAATAGTTATTAATTGAAAACGAGTAATCGTAAATCTGTAAGTACTACTTTATAAAATATTCGGTTTTAAATGTTTCTCTTCGACTTTCCTTGAGCGTCTTTCCGAAACCACGTCAGGATCGGTTTTCAGTTTTAGATTTTTAATAGATTCAACTAAGAAGTGGTCGATATTGTTGATAGATTTTAATTAATTAATTGTAAGTATTAATTTATTTTAACTACGTACTCATCAGCCTACTACAAAGATTGCTGACCACTTCAAAACTTAATAAACAAGGCAATATACTGACATACTGACAGAAGAAAAGACATATCTTTTCTTCTACGACATAACGTAGATAAACTATTAGAGATTCAACGTTCAGTTTGTATTTTAAAATAAGATACTAAGTAACGGAAATATACCTATATTTTGCGGTTATGATGTGAGGCTTTATACATTGCACTTTAATTACATATTCCATAAGAATTCGGATGATCATTGCTAACGAGTTTGCGTGTGCGCTCACCCTCACTTAAACTGACTTATACGGCAAACGAATAAACATATAGTCATCATCTTCACTCCTATGATACATAGCTATCTGTCTCTCTCTAAACTCAGGCTATCGTAAACTTGACCTCTAAGATATTATAGTTGCTATAATTTTCTTTTGTCATTCTTGCAGTCTCTAGTGCGGGTGGTGCTCGTGGCCATCCGATTAAAAATAAACTTTTTTTTGTGTGTGATCATACAAATAGTGGTTTTATAATTGGCGGGAAATTTCCTTTAAAAATGGTAAGATTTGTGTTAATAAATTGTTGCGTTGTGCTTGTTATAAATGTGCAATTATGTTATTCTATGTAATCAATCCGTGTAGGAAGTTTTTTAAGTGATGTGGTTGAATGTCAATCGTACATTGATCAAAATGGTTGTGGACCGGTTTGTGACGTCTTGGAGCTGGCTTTTAATATTTAATTATTGAGTTGGTATTTTTGTAAAAGATTTTAACTAATTCTATAAACAAAGATGTTTTACAAGAGTTTGTTGAAGCCTTTCTTCAAAAGGAATGAGAATTATAATTTGATTTATAGAAAGCTTTTACGAGTTTAAAAGTTTAAAATTCCTTGAAATCTAGAATTAAAAGATACTGAAACAAATATTTTCTAAACACAATATCCAAAGTAACAACTTTAAATGGATTTCTTGTTGAAAACAATTACGTTTGATTGAAGGCGTTTGATTTTTTTTGACGAGACAAAAAATATTTTGAGAAACTCTATATAATATATCGTTCATATTGTTTTTTCAACATTATATTTAAAAGCGACATATAAATGTTGTTTGTTCACCTGGATGATATCACTTAGGTGATATATTTCTAAAGAGAAACAAGGAAATTCAAAAGTCTACTTTTTTCACCCAGGTGAACACAATGGTATACCTAAACCGCAAATACTACTAAACAATAACCTTTTTCACAAAAGCTAACATCCTACGACATAAACATAGTACACTTTGCTGGCTAGGTACCTATTCAATATCACCGCCGTCAGGGCCGCAAGCTGCCAGACAATGGGGACTTCTGGTAGCTAATTAATTTATGTGGATAGCGATAGGGGGGGTAACCTAGTCGCAAAATTGCGGTCAGGCTGCAACATATAATGATTGGGCCAACAGGCATGGGGAAGCCCAGGCCTCCCCCAAAATAGAGTCTGGATAGACACGGCGTCANGGGGGGGGGGGGCAGAAATGACATGGTCCCGTTCCTCCTCAGAGGAGTACGCACGCTAAGATCGGCCGCTGGAGTAGTTTTTAGTGTAATACCAGAAACCTAGCTCCTCAGTCCCAGTCCAGTCAGTAAAAAAAACGGTATTCAATATTAATTCAATTTCATTGTTCTTATTCGTCTGACAACTTATCAGTTCTAAAAATGGACTAAACTATGTTTTATTTATTTTTAAACAAGTTCATTTGAATATAATGTTATTTTAATATGCGAAGGAGGAAACTATAAGCTTAGATTAGGTACAATATCGGAGTAAATCTAATAGTTTTACTTCATTTAATCTTAATAGAATCGATGTACCTGCTTAAAATATTTACTATACCTTTCAAAGTTCAGACAGCAAATGAAGATTTTATACCACTTACTTTTACAAGACGGTACACAATAGTCCTTGAAAATTATTCATTATTTTATTTCATAAGTTTTGTAACAATTAAAAAAAATATTAATATCAGAGGCCAGGCACGTTCAACGAAAAGATCAGTGATCATCTTTTCGTGTATACCATTCATTTCATATGGACATATTTGACCTTTGCCATCGCAACTAACACGTTACTGGGGAAAAATTGCAAAAATGTTAGCTAAGAAATTATAAATTAAGATTAATTTGAGTCCACGATCGTCTTAGTAGTTATACTAAAACGATACACGTAACCATGTATTTATCTAATAAGAATAATTCATATAAATCGTATCAACATACATTTTGCGTGTGAACTTTTCAAATTAATCTCATCATGTATTAATTAAAAGAAAGTATCCTATTAGGATTTTTTTTTTGACGTGGTCGAATGCCTTTACGCACTTCGCTCCCCCCCGCGGGGACAGGGGGTTCACTTTGTGTGGGACTCCTGACTGACACCAGCCAGACTACCCACTAAACCACCACGGTGTGCCACTCTGCGCCTGACACGGGAGAGATCCGGGAACCGCTTTCTTACGCCATCCGGACCCCTCCCAGCGCCTGCCCGCACTGAAGCGGGCTCCGTCGTCATCCTATTAAGATACGGCAACCATTTAAAGCGTTATAATAGCCTGGGTGATAAAGACTATGTAAACATTATCAAAAGTTTTTAGTCGGCTTCTAGTTTTTTGAACTGTTTGTTGACAATATTATTATCCTCAAATAATGCAGCAACCTCACGGCTGACTTACGAACCTCCGGTTATTCATCGCCACAAATGTCTTGTAAGTTCTTAAGGGCTGGTTCGACCGAAGTCACCATGACCTGATAGGAAACTGATGCATTCCTTGTTTTACACTGAATGAGGTTGCCAGAGTTTAAATAATATATAACGTATGCAAATAATAATAATAGAGACTACTCGTCTTTAGTTAAGGCTAATATAAGTATGGTCCCAGACCACTGTATATCACTCCAAGTCTGCCACATATTCTTGCTTACGGCACTATAACTAGTTATAACCTATTCTCTTATTTTGTTTTTTAAGTTCCACAAGCCAATCTTTATACCCAAGATTCCCAACTCTCATGAGTAACATTCATAACAATGAAGACATATTACTCCAAAATATGTGTAAACAGAACACAATTCTGACACGAACTGAGATTTACGTCAAACTTGTTAATTAAAGTCATTAAAATATATAAAATTAGACATTTAAAAAAAAACCGCTGCTTAGTTGGGTTTTTATTAGCAAAAAAATTAACATTTTAAAATATTAACAGTTAGCGCGAACCCACATCCGCTAATAGAATTTTTTATCTAATAACACTATTTTTATATCAAAGTCAATAGGTCTATATTGGGTAAGAGTCCGGTATCTGGAGTAGCGTAGGAAGGTCTTTGATTATTATTTCTTGATTGCCACAGCAGCAAACAAATATTACATATACAAACCAACTTAACATAATATACATTTCATACAGTTATATTACATTACATACATACTGTTTAACGTATATGGGAAATAGTGTAATCAATTGGTATTACCAACATTTTTAATAATGTTGAATTGATTGACCAGAATGTACTGGCCGTAAATCACCTGTGATTACCGTCAGTACATTCCCGTCAGAACACTCTTATTAAACCCACATAAGAGACACAAAATTCTAGAAATACAGACTGAATAATTCAGACAACTTTGTCATTCAGACAAGGATGTGTCTTTTTTTTTCAAATTTTTCTTTCACAATGTTCTAGCTTATACTGTTTTAATAGTCTCCGCATAAAATGTAAAAGTATGTGGTACCTATTAATTCCAATTTTTACCTGCGTAAATAATAACATAAAAACATCACGTTCCCGCGTCATACCAACTATCATTAAACGGAGTGGAAGAGATGCGCAGAACATTTTGAGAGGTATTCTCATGTGATTGGACCTACATATGTCATTGAACGACAGCCCTCAAGAATATAATGATATGCGAGCTTTATGATAAGAATTCCAAACACGCCAGCAGGCTTAATACGGTAACAGCTCAGTCAAATCAGCCCCTTAATCAAGATGTAAGTTTCTCGCGTCGAAGCTATTTCTACAATCACTAAGGTCTTTATTCTCCTATTGGTTAATATTTTATTTTGACCAGGTGACTTAGCTTTGAGATGATGTCATTGCCATACATTTGTTAGATTTCTTTTTTGTTGTTGTTGTTTACGTCTGTAAAAAGACAACTTGGCAAGAGGAGCAGTTCATTACTCTTTGTTAAATGTCAAACAGTAACCTCTGTACAAACTTTGGACTAACATTTTGTAACATCATTTAGTCTCCTTTAGATATATGTGCGTCTTAATATAACCTTTTGTTTTATTACCTTTACCGTTGTGTGTAAGATGTCCGAAATATTTATTTATATAATTATATATCCTTATAGTTGTCAAAAAAGTTGTTTTTGGTTTCGGTCTTTAAATAAATCTTTATTTGGTCTTTCGATCTTTAAACATCTGTCCTTCACTACAAATTGAAATAGTAGTCAGTATCTTGAAGTGGAATGCAAGCCAACTAAAAGTGCAGATCCGGTAGCATCACAAAGACTAGTTTGCAACGTGATCAGACCGAAAAGGGACGATCTCAGTAAGGTCATAGGTATCCTGACTGGGAATTGTCCCCAAAAGCACATATTTACTATAGGAGCAACAGATAGCCCTCTGATACTCATTACGAATGCAGAAAATGCAACAATGCAGCATGGTGACCCACACCAACGCCTTGTGATGCTTTTGCATAGTTGAGCCTCCGGTCTCGCACTCACCAACGAAACACGACAGCACGAACGCTGTCATTTTACGTTTATCTTCTGTGTGAGGGTAGTACCACCCCGGTCGAACCAGCCCGTTCGTGTTGAGATCAGCGTGGCTCTACTACTTTGACTATAATTAATCTAACTTATGTCACCCGGGCCATTATGACATTTCTATTGACATCTTATTTAATAAAATCAGTCCAGCAGTTTTGGTGCTACGGTGGACTTTACGAACGTACAAAGACTGCCAAACCTAATTCCCTTCCTGTTGGCTTAACCGTAGTCAGGTAAAAACATATTGTTTTAATTCCAATCTTACTCCTCTATACTCTACGCAATCCAATTTAGATGGTATAAAGAAACCTTTTGTATCAGAACTTATTAAAAAAGAAAGCGTTTGCGGAAAAGGTTTAATTTACCCTTCAGAAATGAAACAAGGATTTATGTGTAGTTGGGCAGTCCCAGTAATGTAGGGCACATTTTGACAGGTCGGGTTGGCTGACATATTTTGTGAAAAATAGAAAAGTGTTTGGCATAAACAAGAATAAATAGGCCTGAAAGTAGTACGTTCATTGACAAGACGGTCCGATGACCTTATAGAGGTCTCAGGCCGTCGTAGGTGAGTGAACTTTCAACTGGTCTTCTTAGAAGAATAGAAACGTTTGTAATTAGTATTATTAAGAATAAAAATAAATAAAATAAGTTAAAAAAATGTTTGATTAATAAAAACATTCAGTTTAACAAAAGATTAATTTTTGTTATTCAGAAGGAATAAACGTTTGTACTCTGTGTTTTCCTGGAATATCCGAGTTTACTCATAACATATAACATATCACCAAAAATACACATGAAAAAAACCGCTTATTGGCATATCTAAAATATATATAGCACTAAAAAGGATGACATAAAATTCTTTGCTAACTTTATACCACTCGGAGTATAATAATAGTAAATAATACAGAAGAATTTTATAACGAGTACAAATCAGCTATTATGAACGGTTCGCAATGTAATTTCGCAGAATCATTTATCCTTAACGGCACGGGCATATAAATGTATAGTTAAATAAAACCGGAGAAGTGCCTATGGCATTTCTAATAATAGAAACAATTACGGTTTTAGCACAAAAAGGTTGTGTTATGATTTACGATACCACGGATAAAAATAAATATAAGTTTTATTTTTTTTAACATCGTTGTTTCAGCCAGGTGGGTTATTTTTAAACTTTTACATTAGAAAAGCAAATACGATAAAATGCTGAGAAAGCGCACGAATCCGTGAATACAGCTTTTTACTTCAGTATCATCATCAATAGATGTAAGTAGTCCACTGCTGGGTATAGACTTCGACTTAGACACGTAGGCCAAACGGGTAGGTTAAGTTTTCGTTCTTTTTTCAGAGCTATTGTCCTACGAATTTGCTCATTTAGTTGCCTGTTACGACACACACGGGATGAAGAGGGGTGTTTACACTCTGTATTCTTAATCCGTCACCACACGGTTGATTCAGGTCAATCTGTAGGAATTATTTCACGAAGATAAAGAAAAAAAGTTTTATTTGAAGCAAAATCAGAAATGACGAGAATTTTGTTAGCCACTTTTCTGTTATGATGTGTTACAAAATTGTTTTATAGGTAATTATTCCTATATTGGTAAATTTTACCAAAATTGGTTAATTGATATATAAAAACCCACGTCATCAATAGCTTCATGGAAAATTTACAATTAAGAATATTTAAATTCTCATTAGCATATACAAAGGGAAATACCAAATAACTTCACCTTTGATCACAAGTCACTTTATCAGATGAAATCAGAATGCCCATGTGGGGTTTTTGCTGTTACTTTGCGTTACTTACATACTTCAACTTCACTGCTGAAAGAAGGCTTTCGGCAAAGAGCGCCAACCATTTTACGGTATTCCCAAGTACGCATCCATCTGCTGCCAGCCATTTTTGTTTTTGTTACTTATGTATTTATGTCTGTATTTATATATTTATAGTATATTTTAGCTTTAGCAAACGGCTTCGCCCGCGTGTATGTCGGTAAATGGTAGCAGTAGTAGGTACTACTGGTCAGAACATAGTCAGCGAGTGACATTTTCATATCTCCAGTGGTACAATACTTTGTGTGATCCACAAATTGTTCTTCTAAGTCTGGGTATTTCCTTGTGCCCTTTTCATGTATGTATGTATATATATTATATCCCGCGACACAGAAATACTACTAGCGTGGGAGCTGACAAATCATATTCACTTCTATAATAATAGTTACTTAGGTTTATGCCATGATAAAGACCTAACTATGTGTATATGTGTATGAAATTAAAATGGTGGATGTTACTAGGGGTTCTTATTTAGAGATAAATGATTTGATGAACACGATTATTAGATCTTTGTCAGGGTATAAACCCAAGTAACTATTATTATAGATGTGAATATGATTTGTGCGCTCCCACGCAAGTAGTATTTCTGTGTCATGGTAGACTCATCTCCTTTCTAGTTAGACTGGTAATGAAAAATCCTTAATTGAATGACCACGGGATTAGGAATTAGGAGCTTATTTCTAGGAGCTTTATCATTAATATTGCTTGATCTAATAACTTGTCAGAATCTAATTTTAACGAGATTTCCTTTATATAATTTACATGATTTAAAAAAACTTAATCAGCCGGTCACCGGGCAGTTAAGCAGTCGGTCTCGGCTGTTATCATAGGACAACAGTCGTGAATCTTAGTTGGAGGCCTTTGGGCGGCTTGAAAACATCCAACGGCAAGATTTACGTAGCCACAACGTAGTCCCCAACCCGCACTTGGCCAGCGTGGGAACATATGGCCTTAAACCCCTCCTGAAAGGAGACGAGCCCAGCAGTGGAACATTATAGGTTGTTGATGAGATAGATAGCAGTTGTAATACTCCATATTATGAATCCATCACCATACGAATGTAATAATATGTTTTAGCAAGAAAACAGCATGGCCGGGATAGTTGGCACTTCTTATTAGAGGCCTTTATTCAGCAAAGGACGGCAATACTTATACACTTTAGTTGATGACATTTCATTAAAAATTCTTGTATGCGCATTTAGAGGCAAATTCTTATCAAATAGTAAATTGCTTTATAACTTTAATGGTAATAATTTACAAGAAAATTACCTTTATCTTGACATACTTTTTAGTTACACTACAATCTTGAAACCGTTTGTCTTGTTTGGATTTTATCTCCATAATAGCCCACTATCCAATACTCGGGGTGTTGGTTATTTGGGCTATTAGGTAGTTAAGAGTGAAAACCAATGGCATCTTGTCTTTGAAAGAAGAAGTGTTCGTAAAATTCATCATCAGCCTATTGCAGTTCCATTAGCCTCTCCTATTGCACCCTATTTTGATCGACTTTGGGCTTCTCGTGTCCAGCACCTGCCAGCCATCTTGCCCCAGAATTAATAATATCTGATAGATAATTGTTACTTCTTCAAATTGAGTTCAACGTTATCTTTTGTGTGCATCACGCAACTTTAGTCTTGTTCATTCTTATTGCAATATGATTAAGACAATTTAATATTAAGATTATTATCAGTTTATGCTTGATAGTAACAGACGACAAAATGAGTCATTTTAACGTGTAACGTTACCGTGGGAGAGCCACGCTTCGGCATGAATGGGCCGGCTCGACCGGAGTGATACCACGGCCTCACAGAAAACCGGTGTGAAACAGCGCTTACGCTGTGTTTCATCGAGTGAGTGAGGATACCGGAGGCCCATACCCCAATCCAACGCCCCCTATCCCCCTCACCATCCCCTTTCCCCCCAGGCCGCCATAGTGTGGGTCACCATGCTGCATTGTTCTTTTTCGCATTGAGGATGGTGACCACCACTCTTGGATTCTGCTCATGCTTTCCATCAAGCAAGGCAGAGTCATTTTGGCAGCTTAAATATATAAAAAAAAAAAAAAAAAAAAAACTAAAATGAACATTCAGGTAAACGAAAATCTGATTCTAACTCTCTATGCGACAATAAGAATCAGCTTTAACAAAGCCACGCTGATTTTAGCACAAACAGGCCGGTTTGACCTGGGCGGTACTATCCTCGCACAGAAGATCAACGTAAAATGACAGAATTCGTGCTGTCGTGATTTCGTTGGTGAGTACGAGACCGGTAGCCCCATGATACAGAAGCATCACTAGGCCGCCATGGTGTGGGTGACCATGCTGCATTGTTACATTATCTGCATTCGCGTTGAATATGGTGACCACCACTCTTGGATTCTGCTTATGTTTTCTATCAGGCTGAGTAGAGTGACTTTAGAGTGGCGAGACCATAAATTAATAAGAGCTTCACCACTTACTGATAAAGTCCCTAATACACTATTATAAACTTATCTGTCAAATAGGTACAGATTTCGGTTTCACAAGTCTTAGTCACAAATACATAAATACATATATCAGCAACTATTATTTTTTTAATAGTATCGTGGTTATAGGTCAGTGCAAATAACCTTTTGAAAATTCGAAATTGTCCCTGAAAGGCTGATTTTATCCAAAACTTACTGGTATCTTAAATGTCACATCAACGTTTATAAGTTAGTACCTGGATGACCGAGTTCTGCTCAGTACTTCGTTTTTCCTGAATGAAAATGAATCCTAGCTGAATCCTAGCTCCGATTTATTGCCTCCGAAGCCCTCCGTATACTAAATTTCATGAAAATCGTTGGAGTTTTGAATTGTTCGTTAAAATGTATTTGGTTGGAAAGGTTTTGTGGGAGAGCCACGCTTCGGCATGAATGGGCCGGCTCGACCGGAGTGATACCACGGCCTCACAGAAAACCAGTGTGAAACAGCGCTTACGTCGTGTTTCATCGAGTGAGTGAGGCTACCGGAGGCCCATACCCAATCCTCCCACCCTGTCCTCCTCTCCATCCCCCAAAGGCCGGCAACGCACTTGTGACACCTCTTGTGTTAGGTTGTCCATGGGCGGCGTTTGCCCATTAAACCATAAAAAAAACATTCGATAGATAGATATATTTAGTTTAGATACAGTGCGGTTTAAATTTAATACACAATTAGTATTCAAAATATGACTTATATAAGCAAAAACCGTAAAATTGGATGCTCAATAAAAACTCAGTTGCAAAACGAGGAAAACTTTGGCTGACAATAACCAGCTGTTCTAGTCTTATTGATAACAAGCAGCTCACAAAAAGTCGCCAATACCTTGAATTGAACTTTTAGATATACCTATAAAATCTAAAGTTGTAACTTACAATCTATACAAATAAATAAAATTGGAGTGTCTGTTTGTAACACAAAAATAACCGTCTTTTACTAAATGTATATATTCTTGTAGCAAAACGTCCTGATATATAATTGAATCTCGGAAATGGCTCAGACTCAAAAACTCTTTAAGGTTTTTATCGTAATGTCAGTATAATGATATACGATCATAAAATACTTTATTAAAAATAAACTGGAAATAATACATACTATTAACATTAAAAAACTAAACGTTTATTGCATCAATGTGCTTAATTTGTGCGAATTATGCGCATTATTACTAAGCAGAATTGATTAAGTCCTCGCGAGGTTTTTATAAGGATTTTATTCTTTATAAACAATTTTAAAATAAATTAATATTATATAAAAGAATCAAGTAGGTAATAAATAAAATTCTCAAATGACAATAATAACAAACCTTTGATTTTGTAAACCGAACAATTTAATTAAAACATTCAACAAGTAACATATTTAGGCAAGTTCGTTCACTTAAAAAAATCAAGAAGAATTTCTAAACGAATTTAAAAAAAATGCGTACATTTGGTATAATTACCCGACTGCGAAAGAAGGAGGCTATAAAGCTACAATGCGCCTGGGCGCGTCCTTTTCTCTGATTTGAAAAGGAACATCGGGGTTCCTACACAGGAGGCGGCCATATACAAACTGTAGGTAGCCCGAGATACAGCGGGGTTCCAGGTATTTCCTTTCAAGGGTGGGTGCACTGGTGGCACTGGTTCCTCAACTCACCCAAGACAGCGTGCGGTTTTAGTCGGTTCAAGTCCGACATTGACAACAGCTAGTAGTATCCGTGAGGATTTCCGCACAATAAAAATGGGAGAATAATAGAAATCGTTTGAAAAATGGGAGATATTTATAAAATTCTTTAGGTCTGATGTAAACATCTATAACTGACCTTACTCATAACTACGATCAGTAAATTGTTATGAAGCGAGATATACTACCTTATCTATAAATTAAACTACACGGATTGTTTCAACGGTCTAGCTGCGAAATAACCACTTAAACCAGATTATTTCGAAGCTTTCTACTGCTTTGAGTGTTGTGGGCTTAAACCCCGCATGGGAAAACACTCTGGGTGATCCACACATTGTTGTTTTTGTCTGTTCCATGTATCTTTGTTACTTCTACCGCGTCACAGGAATAAATAACAATATAAAACTGACAAATGTATAGGAATGACGTCTCTTAATGCTGAGTCATGTGATCCAAAATTAGATATTATCAAATAATGCAACAATACAGGTATAACTGATTATAGAAAGAGATTCATTTTGAATCACTTGCATTTTGGCTGAGGGGGTGATCGCACATAACATGCGTCTTTGATATTACCTCATAAAAACATACGACAGTATTTAAGTAAACGGTATAAATTTGATCGTAGATGTAAAGAAAATTTGCCATATATATATATATATGTATATATATATATATTATAAAAACATGCATTTACTAAATTGTTCTTAGTAACCTAACCTAACCACAATAGCTCGTATTGCACAAAGCAAATAATTCCATTATCCTCTTCCTTTTGATTTAAATACAAGATGTTAGTGTGTTTTTACATTATTCATACTACATTATTCGTAAAAGCAACATAGATAATTCATCCGCCTACGTACGAGTTATATATCATGTACGTATGTACATTAGTTTTGTCGCCGTTTCTTTTTTGTCTATAATGAGTATAACTTAGCAAACAGAAAAAATAGGACGAACAATCTAAAGAAAAACAATATAGTAAATAAATTTTAACATACTTTAATTCTAAGTAACTGAAGGACTTGTAGTTCATGTACCTCTTAATCTGCAGATATATTTAGAAAACAAGTTTGTTCTAGCACCTTTATGGTTTGTTGGGCTCGCTCATCGCATCTTTATAATAACACATTATTAACAAGTTATATTTACTAATAGAGTCGTAATTACTTGTATTAAAAGTTACTTAGAAAAATTTAAGAAGTTTTGCTGGCAAAAGTTAATATTAAGATCAAAAATTGTTGACGTAAATTTACCCATGTATATTTAATAAATTAAGAAAAATTCAGTAAGAATCCACAAATCTAAAGTACATTGTTGTGCGGCGTTTCTGCCGCCCACATGCATCCCCTGCACAAAGGGCTGTCTGTTGCGCCTTTAGTGAATAGGTGCTTGTTTAGGGGACTATGCCCAGTCAGGATACTTATGACCTTCATGAGATAATCCCTTTTTAGCCTAATCAAGTCGCGGACTATTCTTTATGATGCTACCGGAACTGCACTTTTTGTTTGCCAGCATCCTTCATTATTTTTCCATTGTGTTTTGTGTTTTTCTTTGGTATTGGCGCGCAGCCATGTTATTATTTGGGATTGGGGCAAGGGTAGTAGTAGAGACTTTCCTATCTCTGGCTGCAACTGCTTGCTTGTACCACTTTGATTATGCCAACATATTTTACTTGGAATATTGTGTTTAGCTTGAGATAGAGTAGTTGATATCTTGATATTTAAGTCGTTCGAGAGGACGCCAACTCCGGTACCCTTTTGTGTTTTGGAGCCATCTGTATATATCCTAACATCGACGGCGCCAGAGCTATCTTTTGTTTCTGCGAATAGATGGATATAATAACTTCGATCGAAGATATGTTGACATGAAGTTCTGTCCGTGGATACCTCCAGGAATGAAATTTCCTTATGGATCCCCTGCAGAACTCTTGAGTATAGCGCTTCTATGTTTATCTTCGACAGCCCTTTTGATCTTAGTCTTAGGGCAGCTGCTATCACTTCCTGTTGAATGACTAGATCTAGATATTTCAAGTTTAAGAGATACTCTAATGCGGCTGATGGAATAGTTCTCATATATCCAATAGTTGCTATTGTGGCTAAGCGTTGTATACTTTGGAGTTTCATTTTAGCGTAATAGGCCACCATACAACTGATTCGTAGATAATGGAACGTCTGATAACGCACTTGTGATGCCTCTGGTGTTGCGGGTGCCCATGGGCGGCAGTAATCGCTTACTATCAGCGCAAACGTATCGCACGTTTGCTCGTCTGGTAAAAGATGACCCCATCTTTTACCAACTAGTCTTCTACACTAATTAAAAGTTATACAAGCCTTTCTTGTCTTTGCTTCTACGTTACCCACCCAATGCAATTTGTTGACAGGGAGAGATTGGCGTTGAATTATTTTAGTAGCTGTAGTTCAGGTTCGGGATTTACTGTCAACTGCTGTTTGACAAACAATTATTCCACGATCTGAAAAGCCGAACGCATGATCCCATATAACAAATTTTCTATGCTCCCGTTTATCAGGATTGTTAGGTCATCCACATAATCGATAGTAGTGTATACTCGATCGTTTAGTGTCTTTTCGAATTCTATTCTAAAAACTAATTCGAAATAAAGTTACACCAGCTGCTAAATCTTTAACAAGTCGTTTTAAATATTATTGTAATCAAGTTATTCCAATTCATTTCAAATCTGGTTGTACAGAACCTATATTTAGATAAGATATACAGGGCACATGTCTTCAAAATTTCTGACAATGAAGCCAAGGATTGCACCTAAAGGCTTTCGAAAATAAATACAAGTAGAAACAAAATCAATTTTATACTTATCTTTTTCTTTTTGTTCACAGTTTGCATCACTGATATTACTAGTAGCACTTTCAGTGCCTACGTTCGAACAGAACCCAATATCTACACCGATATCTCCATGCCCCGATGTCTTCCAATACGAGACGCCTAACTCTGAAAATGTCGGTCCTTCCCTCCGATGGTACGGCGTCATCAATTTGTTCACAAAAACCACCCTGCATGCATTATGGCTAAATATTGTTTTGGACAGAAAAGCTGATATTCTTGGGGTAAGTTTGTCCACATCCTCAACAAAACATCGCTTCGGACGTAACAATCTCATTATTATAATTGAATCAGTAAATATTTTGGTTACATAAGTTACTTATTAGCTCGCCCCACGCCCACTGATTCTGATTTACTTATTTTAAACCCGTGCCTTGGAGAGCACGTTAAGCTGTCGGTACCGGTTGTCATGAACATCTGGGGAAATTGTAAATGGGATGGCAATGCCCTCAAACAACTAGTTCAACCGAATAGAATTTTCTTTTTACAGAACGTTCAATATATATTGAAGGTTCTGTAAAAAGAAAATTCTCTACTTCTTTTGCATTAGCCAGTTTAAAATAAGTCATCACCCTCCTAGCTTTCATTATTCCCAAGAATTATTTGGGGTTGGCTACTAGTTCAGCCAGTTTTATCTGAATATCCAGTTTTTACTCAGAGCGACAGGCATCTGACCTCTGTAACCCTGAGGGTGAACTGAATTCGAAGTTTGAACTAGTTGTTTGAGGGCATTGACATCCCATTAACGATTACCTCTACTTTTTAAAATATTACTTTGACAAACTTGGCACACTAGTCTATTTCTTCTATGTTTCTGACTACATAGTTATAATTAAAATATTTCAGGAAAAGCATGTCCGAAATTTTCAAAGTAATATTACCTATAGATTGAAAGACCTTTGTCTTTTATTGCGTTATTACAGAAACTTTTATCAAAGAAATAACTTTCTCTACGTATTAGTTAGCATTCGCTCGAGGAAATGAACCATGTTTAATGTCATAATATTACATTCGTAAATTGTATATAAATGGTCTAAACCTTTGAATAAGATTATTCAAACGTTTAGACCTTAATCTTGCGTATTTTTTAGAACTGGATAGGTGATGTGACAACCGCTGATAACATCGACTTCAAGATCGAAAATATGACGATGAAAATCAATCCAGGACCCCCGACCGCGATGCGTTTCTTTGTTCAGTACAGCTCTTTAAGCCCAGCACCCAGACTGAAGGCAATTAGACTAAATGGTATTGAAATCTGCAACGCTAATACACCCCAACCAGTAACTGGCAGACCAGAGCTGCAAACAGAGCAACCATCATTTATGAAACAATCTCGGCCAAGTTCTACCAGACCTGTTTCTAGACCTGAGACTTTTGAGAGCCGGCCTATACAAGGCAGCCCAGACTTTGACACCATAGGTCCAGTTTATATGAGGCCCACCAATCCTCTTCCCGTTACTCCAAGTCTGTAAGTACAGTTTTTGTTATTTTATAACCGAAACATGTTTGAAGTCAAGGGACTGCCACAATTGAATGATTTCAACATTAGTATAAATGTGCAGTTATACTATCTGACTTCATTTGTTTTTGAATAACATTTTGGCCTGTTAATATGAAGTCCTATATTATCTATTTATTTTATTTTTAAATATACATAATGGAATATGAGCTAACACGTCATTTGAATGACTAAACCATTATACGCCAGGATTAACAATTTCACATAATACAGCAATTGTTTTTTTTTGTAAAGTTCTAATATCTAATTGTAAAAGTAAATAAAAAGTAAGTAAAAAATGAAAAAAATAGTTCTAATTTTCGATTTCAAACTATTGTTATTCATGTCCGAGTTTCTTAAAGAAAGGAGACATGTTTTTTCCTGGAAGTTTTTTTCCGAAGAGAAAGGATGGTTACACTATTCGAATATAAATAAATCAAAACTATTCACAAATACAGGAGCCTGCATTTTTAAAAAGAGTAAGCCCTGAAAAAAGTCACAAGCTTATTTATCCCCGTAAGGATTTTCTTGGACATGGAATATTGCTTTTTTATACTGTTTAAACGTCTAGCTGCGGCTTGAACGTAGTTATAATTTATGTGGGTTCATTATGATAGAATAGGTTATATTTTGCTGATTAGTTTTTATTTTTTGACAGTTGCATTAAAAGGTAACTACACACACACATTATATGAAATGAAAAAGGGTACTTCGTTGGTAGGGTTGCTCTGTTAGGTTTGATGCTAGAAAATAAATAATTTTGGTTTTAGACAGTAAAATGAATTATGTAAATAATATTGTTGGCAACATGTTTAAAACTATTTAACTATTTCTTTGTATTTAATTATGTAATTTTTGTCTGATTATCACTGAAACCAAACAAGGTTAATAAAAATTATGAAACATAAAGAATATTCGTAACGTAACAATATTATCAAATTATAACAAAAGCTCTAGTATGTCATAAACTTCACGACACATAGTTTTTTTTAATGGCATAAACAAAAAAAAATTTCAAACAGAAGCGATAAGTACGAAATTGTTTTATCTCACCTATTTATTGTATATAAATACAAAGCCTATTTGTAATTTCAAAATAAATACAAATTGGTAAAACATACAACTAAATACCTATATAAATTGCTATGTATGAAGTTATAATAATAACTAGAATTCCTTACATAATGAGCAATTGATGACGACAAAATTATCTGTGGTTGGTAGATACAGATGTTCTGCTCTGTCTACAAATTAGATTGTACGATCTGGATGATTGATTTCTCTGTCGTAAAAAAGCAATTAGAATGGTCAGCGTTTCTTGGTTTTTTTTTCGAATAAAAGAATTCTGATTCAGAGCAAAATCAAGTACACTTTCGGCATATACTGATATGATTACTAAGATTAGGACTTATATTGAACATAACCTTATTGTCCTAGGAATTTTTATAGATCTAAAAAAAGCTTTCGACACCGTTAGTCTTAGCTTTAGCTTGCTATTGGAAAAGTTGTCATCGATCGGTGTTGACGGCAATGCATTCAAAATGTTCCAATCATACCTGGAAAACAGATATCAAGTCACAAAAATCGGCGACACCATAAGTACACCGAAAATAGTTAGTTACCGGGTGCCCCAAGGTTCAATTTGTGGTCCATTATTATTTCTAATTTATATAAATAGCATTCATGAACTGGGACTGAAAGGACATGTCACTTTATATACCGATGACACTTGTCTTTTTTATTTTGGACATACTATAGAAACAATAATATAAGAAGCACAAGAAGACCTTGCATTTTTGGAAAAATATTTTAAGCATAAGCTTCTTAACATCAATGCTTCTAAGAGTGACTACATAATTTTCAGTGCTAAAAATAAGAAGATACATAACCATAAGCCTCTTACTATCAATGGCGATATTCTGAGACAAGTGAACAGTGAAAAATTGAACCTAGGACTGATATTAGATAATCGACTGACCTGGGAGGCGTATATTAGAAAAGTTAGTGCAAAAATTTCCAGTCTTACAGGAGCATTGCGAGGAATATTTAGATGTTTGCCTTGAAAAGTACGCCATACAATTTACGATTCGCTTGTGACCACCTTGAGTATCTCGTTGAAATGTGGGGATCTGCAAATAAAACGAACCTCGATAAACTACAAATTGCTCAAAATAAAATTGTAAAAATTCTTTTCCATTTTTTAACGCCGACATAAAAAATATACCAGGATATAAAATTATATAACATACACATATTTACCAATTTAAGATTTGTGTTTTAATTCGGAAAATTCTGTCTGGTGACGTACATACAGTTGTCATTCAAACAAACTCGGAAACACATAATCGTACTACAAGAAGAGCCCATCGCATTGTTTTGCCAAAACCCAGAACAAATTACGGAAAAAAAGATATTAAATACGAAGGAGTACAAATTTATAATTCATTACCTAAGAAAATTAAGGACTCAGAATCTTTAAATTTATTTAAAAATATTTAAAATGTCACATCTTGAAAGACATTAAAAAGTAAAAATGTTCTACTAAATAAATTAATGAAATCTAATTCGTGTGAATAGTCCCTGTGTCATCTTTGTCGCCTACCGACGGTATATTTTATAATTGTAAACGAGCTCTGAACTGTTTACCTACTTTTTATAATTATATTTATTTCTTATGTGAAGTGATTTGTAATCTTTGAGAAATGAATAATTCTAACCTTAATATTAGTAGGTTACTGATCTTCGACTAAAGAAAGATAAGTTTAAAAAAAACTATCATGATTCTTATTTTAAATATTTAAGACTTTACTGACATTTCTAATTGTAAGATGTGTCTGAATTTCGCCCTTTTAATACAAGAGAAGTCTTCCATCATCCCCGAACCATAGGTATAGGTAATAGTCGACTCAGTTGCCTCAATAAAAAAATCTGAACCATATTGTTGGTAGACTGACTAATAACCCAAAAAGAAACTGAAAATGTACAAAAAGGAGATATTGCCTCGTTTTAAGGTATTTTCAGTTCCTCAACCTAAGATAACCTTGTTTATAGTTCTGGTGAGGATCCTTCTCAATTCGTTGTGAACAATGGACGACCGAATAACGGTTTTCAAGTTACACAAACTCCAGTACGAGCGCCTACAAGGAGACCACCCGCCCAGCAGGATGTAAGGTATGTATAGGTTAGCCTTACATAACAACACTATACTGAAGTTATTGCGTTTTACTGTATTAACAGATTAAAAAAATGTTCTGAATTCATTGTATATTTTTAATCTCAGACCTCGGTTGTTTTAATTTCAGTACTGGCGACGACAAAGACTACTTTGAGGGTGGCCAGCCTACTTTTATTATACCAAGTAATACAGGACCTACTAACAACCCTAACCGCTTTAACGGCCAGGTAAGACCTATTCTATTATTAAAAATATATAGTTTGCGTTAGCCAAGAACATAAATCAGAAACATAAAAAAATAACTATGAAAATGATCGATATTGCTAAATAAATGTAATAAAGCTTATTTAACTATCTCTTTCTGTCCCACAAAACGAGAGATATATCAAAAAAAAGATAATTCTAAAAAATATTATAATAAATAAATTTATTCCATAACAAAAATCCACGAATATTACATGAATGATAAAATGCATTATGGAATGCGCTGTCGCGGTAAATCCCCCAAACACACCGGTTGTCTTTAGTTACAAATATGTATATAATGACCTTCACGTCTCCGACTTACTTTTACGAAGTAAGTTTTTTAAAATATTATTGCCTGCTCTACCAATTAACAAGCGGATATAAAAACAAGTTCCTAATACACGTGTTTTATTCCGATAAATCAAGGACTTGTCCCGGTTGTGATAAGATATAGTTGGAAAGTACCATTTTGACATACAATAGAAAAAACAATTTAAAAAACAACTTTTAATACACCTACATCAAAAACATACAAAACGAACAGATGTACTCTTAGGACGCCTCTGCGTTTGCTTAGAAGTAAACTGACTGACCCACCCAACTTTGTCTGCATATCTCAACATTTTTCATAGGTGCTTAGCTCCCATTGATCATAGCATAATGTTACACACCATATAGCCCACTTGCTAAATAAGCTACTTATCTTTGAAGAATTTTTTCATTTCGAATCAGCAATTTCTATGATAAGATTAGCGCGCTCCACCCAACAAACAACTCTTCAACTTACAGTAGATATTTAGTATAAATATTATCATTAAAATCTAACCAAAGTGACCCTATAACCTATAAACAGATTATATACTAATTAATGATAAATAGCTACTAAAGCAACACATGTTTTTGTTTCATGTTATGTTTTTATGAACCTTTTTGGATTTAGAAATATTTTGTCATTCGCTCTTCATCAATTATCATTGATAGCCTATTACAGTGCTCTCCTAAACATAGCTCTCTGTTTAGAAACTTCAATACCACTCCAGACAGGTTATAAATATTCCTTCTCTTAGCAGTGCGGCGGCGTAGTTTGCACCCTTAATCGGCTCTATGACACACACGGGGTGAATAGGGGTGTTGACACTCCGTACTCTTAATCAGTCAGTACACACCTCTTACTTCGACTATAATGCGCTTGCAAACACAGTTGCAATAAAATAGCACCATATATAATATAATCCTGGTCGGAACTCTAGATAAATAAATGTATGGGATAAATTTAAAGTTGTATGTTGTACAACTTTAAGTATTTTCTTGATAGGTACTTTGTAACGATCGTTACTTATTTGCTCTGAAATATAATATTGTAGTAACTTATTTTCAGAAACTGTGGCCGTCAAAATGATTTTGAAACAAGAAGTTCTTGGTCTTTTCGCAACTATAGAGTAGTTTCACCATACTAACTAAGGAATGTGATAATGTACATAGATTTTATTAAGCAGTTAACTTTTATAATACTATAACCCTTACCCTATCTACATGCACGTACTTTTCTTTAGTTTATTCTCTACCATTTCACATTTTTATTACAAAGTTTCCTAATTATTAAACAATGTGATTAAAGACAATGAAAACCAAGTTAAAGCTAAAAAATATGAATCTCTTTCGCGGTTATAAAATCACATTACGAATTAATATCAGTCCATTTATAGTACCTCATTTCGTAGGTTGTATTCTGATATCGATGCATCAGAGTTTTATAGTAAAAAAAGCTTGTTTTTATAAATATTTAACTTTTTGCAACTTATTATTTCAAAAAATTCCAGTAGTTACTTTTATCTCTCAAAAGTTAAAACTAAATAACTGTTTTATGTTACAAACGATTTGGCCCGCTGGCCAGTCTTAAAGAAGGGAAAATAATTCCAATTGAGTTCTAGTCCAAATAAATCTAACCTTATAATTCAAATACAAAAGGTTTCCTCCTTTTACATAATTGGATAATGTGCGCAACGTCAATAACTTCGAAATTTCTAACATACCTTGCCGGCCGTAAAACTATTCTGCATTCTGTCACTACTTATGTTATGTGTTCTCTTTTTCTCTGCTTTATAAATATTAGTCGTTTTATTTTAATCTTAAGCTAGCAACATAAAGATAATATATTGTCTTACTTACCTATATGTCTTTTTGTTAAAGCCTAAACTAAAAACTTTGTGAAGCACCGTTTCCTTCGTAGTAATTTGGTCTTTTAATTTTATGTGTAACTCACATTTCTAAGGATCTCACACACGAAACTTTATTTTTAAACGACTGCAAAAACGAAGGATGATCTCAATTCGACTGTATTTTTTTATAATTATCACCTCATAACTTTCAACTGGGATAACCGATTTTAATGGTTCTTTTTTATTTGAATGTTAGTGCTTCCCGTGTAGTCCCATTTTAATTTTATCCAGTTCTTGAAGTCATTTATTTTCGTTAAAATTTGTAATTATCGTTTTAATCAAAGATGCAAACTCACTATTTGCAAAAACTATGTCTAATCCATATTTCTAAATATATTAATGACTAAAAGGTATTGCTAAGTTATATTTACCTGTAGTTTTTACGCTATTATAACAAAATTTCACTGACCACAGAAGCAATAGTGACCACAAACCTTGCACTTGTAGACCACAGATAACTAATACGACAAAAATGTTTTATTACACAATACATTATTTTTTTATTATGATTTCAGATTCAGTGTGGTAAGGTGGCTATGAATCTTGATGCTATTCCCCTAGTAGTGAACGGTACTCCAACCCTAAAGGGACAATGGCCCTGGCAAATTGCATTGTACCAGACGCAGGTGAGAGTACGTGACCTTTGTTTTTAATATTATCCTCACGAAGCCATGTGGACCGGGGTTTGTTTGTAAGCTTGGCGGGAAATATTGTGGCATGGTGTTTACTTTGCAACCATCGACATATATCACAGGAAGGTCACCGCTCGACAAATTTGGCGTAATATGTCTACTATAATGCGCTGATTAATATTTAGTTCATGTTAAACTTACTTAATACTTTGATAGGCCCTTTGGTATAGTGGATCCTGACCACTTAGTTAAAGGTCGTAAGTTTAATAACAACCAAGGAATAGTAAGTGTGTGATGCACTGATGGGAACCCTTATATTTCTTGTTTTAGTTTATGTCAAACTATCTCATGTTCGTATCCTACTGCCCGTAACGTGAAGTTATAGTTTATACGGTCTGAACAAATTTGTTTACAATATAAAAAGTTAACAAGTCAATCTTAAAAGATAGACGTATGCTGTCATGGACTTCGTTTTACAACTTTTAGGGGGAACAAGAAAGACATTTTTTATCATTTATTTCATCACGACGAAGATTCGAAGACTATAATTAGTATTTAAATACCTGATATTGGTAGAAATAGCTGATTAGCTGGATGCCATCTCATCAAAAGATGAAGAAGTAGGAGGAACAATTCTTTATTTTTGCGAAACTTTAACCTGACATTGTAAAAGTTTGTTCCATTTCGTGGGTGGAAATTATGAAGAGGAATAATTTTCTTTTTTTTGCAATATTTCTTATTGATTTTTCCCACTCCTTTGGTAGTAGAGTGATGATATATAGCTTATAGCCCAACTTAAATATCGAATTTAGTAAATCATTCTTAATTTTCTAAACTACCTCATTTTCATGACAGCCTCAGTGGCGCAGTGATAGCGTATGCGAGTACTGTGCTTGAGGTATCGGGTTTGATTCCCGGGTCGGGCCTAATATTTGTATGATCTATAAATATTTGTTTCGGAGTTTGAATGGTTTTTTTTTACTATATGTACGCATTTACAAAAAAAGTATGTATGTATTTGTAAGAGTGGTCTAGTACCCATAATACAAGTTCTGCTTAGTTTGGGACAAGATGGCGTTGTGTGTTGGAAGTAATGTAAATATTTATGTTTTTATTTTATGTGTCTCAGAAATATACGAGAATACACAGAAATTTCCGCACTATTGTACAATTAAATTCGAATATTTTCATCATCCACTGCATTTAATAGACCACTGCTGGCCATGCCTCCCCACTGAATATTTTATTTGCGTTATTTTTGTACATTGGCTTGATAATGCTTTATTATCTTTTTTTAAAATTAACTTTAATGCAATAAATATTGTACGGCTCCAGCTATTAAGCTTACTGCGTTACTCAATGCCTTAAAAGACCGTTGCATATTTACTAAGCGTAAAGTGCTTGTGTGTTTTGCAGCATCCAACACAAGCTGAACGCCTGCCTTCAAAAAAATTATATCTTGATTAGTATATTGTTCAATAGTTTACAGCTGCCTTTTTAGCCTAGCGATTGGCGTGTGCAACTGCTGATCATGAGATTCGGGTTCGATTCCGAGTCGGGCCAAAAAGTGTTATTGAGTTTTTCTGATTATTAAAATGCTTAATAACAGCTCGGAGTGTAGAAGTAGGGCTCTTAGCCTCTGTGACTCGACGACAGCAATAAAAGATGAGTCCTATGATAACTACCCACCTTTATAATTTCACACTTATATAGTTTCATAAAGTCACTTAATTGAATAAATTTACCTGTTTTTTATCTTCCACATTGTGGGCTTCATATAAATAAAAATTCCTTGAACGAATATTTAAAATGTTTATGAAGTACATTCCCAAGGCTTTTTAACCAGCTTAATTGAAGGCCAAATACTTATTGCCCCTAAATTTCAGACGATAGACAACAAATATCTGTGCGGTGGTACGCTCGTAAGCCACCGACACGTCATCACAGCAGCACACTGCGTTACCAGGAAGAAGTCAAAACTGGAGGTAAACAAGAATACACTGACTGTCTACCTGGGGAAACACAACCTCAGAACTTCCGTCGACGGAGTGCAGATTCGATTCGTAAGTCATGATATCTACCACAAAAAACGTCTATATGTATTACTTTGAAACGAGCAATTATTGTATAAATAATCTGTATCTCGGAATTGGCTCCAACGATTTTCAAGAAATTTAGTATGCAGGGGGTTTCGGGAGCTATCTAGTTAGGAGTCAGTTTTAATTAGTTTACCAAAAAAAATACTTAGCAGAGGTCGGTCATCTAGGTACAATTTTATTAATTTATGGTAATCTGTGATGCATGATGGTGTACAGTTTTACATTGTACGGTTTACACATCCTTGCAACATTTGCTATCTTTAAACGATTTTCATATGCATGCATTTTCTCAATAGAGAATTTAACCGTCACCAATGTAATAGGATGTTTCAAGAACTTCAATAATGCGTTTAAAGCATTCTTACTCTAAAGAGGTTACGATTTACCGAAAAATCCGTTTTATTTTTTTGTAAAATTACTTATATTGAAATAATTACCTATCAAGTTAAACAATATTAGAAGGTATCTACAATATTAGAATACTTTAAGCCGGTTATAATTGACTTAAATCCCATCGGAAACTTCTATAACGATCATCAATATTTTCAATTTGGCTCTCGGTACGTATCGGAGAACAATCGAAGGCCCTTCAATCAAATCTGTGTTAAAATGGATTAGCGCCCTTTGTCAGGACGGACGTTGAATGTCAGAACAGGATCACAAGCCGGCAAGTTTAATTAACTGATTGTACGAACTTTGCTTGTGTATTCGAGCTTATTTCTCAATTTACAAGAGTGATCGATTTCGGGGTATTCCTTTGATGACCTATTTTGACTCTTCCTATATGTTCTATTACGACCTACATGGATTACCCCTTAAACACATAAATAGTAGAAAGCTACATGCTGTTATAAATGAAAACAGGAATTAAAAGTGTGTGTGTCAGCGCCGATTCACACAATTGGAGTTTCCGTTATGTGGCTCCATAAACGACTCTTGTACGTTGCGCTCATAAACTACGTGGAACGAAACGCGTAAGTGCCGTGAAATTCACGGCACTAACGTCATTTTGGGTGCGAGAAAACCATTCCTAGTAAGCAGCGTTGTAGCGCTATTTGTACTAATAATTTGTTGACACGAAATAAATAATGACAAAGTGCTGCAGCTCCCCTCACTTTTAGTCAACACTCGATTTAACTCTTTATAAAGTTTTTAGACCGCGGGCTAAATATGAAAATTATTTCTTAAGGAATAAGCTTTGTAAAAATTTTCTAGTACATTCGGTCTTCATATGCTCCAGTAATAAAAATAATTTAGCTGAGATGGTATATTTTAGAGAAAAGATGACAAGCAGATAATTTTCATCTCACATTACTCACACAACTAAATGCATGTGCGCGCGAACCCATAAACAACCCCTTGATCGATTTTTGCAAAGTAACTACTAAAACTATATTTAAACTGTTACAGTTCTTTCTACGTGTTTATTCTATCCATGTATTTTTGCACACTGTTATTTACAGTATTTGATCACGGGTAACATTTTTTTATTTTTTTTACTTTTCCTATTTCAAAAGTAAAACTCTAAAAATAGAAAGAATTACGCTGAACAAGTGATGAATGCTATTCAGATAACTGCTGACTTACCTCAATTACACTTCTAACAACTTATCAACATCCAAAATAATAATGTGATCTAACAATGCCTTGTTCCAAGGAATACGCCCTGGAAACAGAGATTGTCCTCCTCTTCTCCTTCTAACTCTTTTACATAGTTCGAATCGTTACAATGCTTAAAATTTGATTGAGGGACCGTGTTGAAAATTCACCCGTTGCTGGAAAAGAGCCTAATTGACTAATGTTAACTTATCAGTCAAATAGCTAGAGATTTCGGTTTCACAAATCTTAGTCTTAAATAGAGACGTATTTATATGTCATATATACTTATATTTAACAGCTGTTAAATAGCACTAAATTTCAAATAACTATCCGAACTTTATCAAGAACAAGTCTAATACTCTCGTTCTGTAAAAGGACCAACAATTTCTGTCTTTTTTCCAGGTGGACGAAATCATCGTACATGAGGAATACAATGCTTCTTCCTATAGCCGAGATCTCGCAATCCTGACACTTCGGGAACCAGTCACATACACTGATACGGTGCGACCTGCCTGCCTCTGGCCTGAGAACCAAGTAGATCTTCAAAATATCATCGGGAAGAAGGGTTCGGTATGCACCTACTGATAAATAATTCTGTTGTATCGTCTATGAATCGGAAATAATCTTAGAAAAATATTGCAAAAAATTGCTATTTAAAACTAGCTGAAACGGTTAATAAACGTCATGCCGCCATGTTTTTCTTTCGAAAATATTTTCGAAATGTTTGTAAAACTTGTTTTAGTAATTATGCCCGCCTCAGCTTCCCACAGGTAGAGAACAGTCGCGTACAAAAAATAAGTTTCGGTTGCCTTTTAATTTTCTTCCATACAAACCTTGTCCTAAAATAAATAAATAAATAACAAACACTTAAAAAAATATCCAATTTCATGGAGTGGATTGAATGTTATGCGCGTAAATACATTTCATTCATTTTTATTTAAATAGATTAATTGGTTTTAAAAAGTGCAAAATTTAAAAATAGATGCTTCCTTTAATTGAACACCACGTAATGAAACTGTTAGCCACGGAAACAGCACGCAGTCTGAAAGTACAATGATTACATAAAACAGGTTGCAGATTGCGATAGATTGATTAGCTGTTTATTCAGCTACGAATTAACTACAGTACTAATTGGCTAAAATATGATTATATCTTTAATTGCTGATTTGGCTACATTATTATTCAATCCAGACGGCATTGTAGAAAAAAAAGAATGACTGACTGACTGCGTAGCAATGTGCTTTTTAATATAATACAAAAGATTCTCTTAAAACTGGATGCATGACAGTATAGTAGTAGACAGTTTTGAAAATAAATAAATAAAGGAATTTTTCTCGTCCAATAATCAGTGCAGTAATAATATTGGCTGCATAATATTGAAATTAAAGCGTAAAAATACGAAATTTCTCCACTCATTCAATCCGTGGGTGTTGTAAAAACATACTTATGGAGCGAACTACGTGGAACAATAGCAGTGCAAAAAGAAGGAAACCTTGACACGAACTCTCCTCCAAATCTTCTTTCTAAAGAGAGGTGAAAATCCAGTTATGGATTATCAAAGACTGTTAATTTAATGTGAAAGCATTTAAAACGATCTCTATTTAAACGCGAAATATATTATTCTCTTTTTTTAGGTGGTCGGTTGGGGATTCGACGACACTGGTGTGGCGACAGAAGAGTTAAGCCTAGTTGAAATGCCTGTAGTCGACCAGGAAACATGCTTACGGTCCTACAACGAATTCTTTGTACGTTTTACATCGCCATACACTTATTGTGCTGGATTTCGAGACGGTAAGTAAATACAAGTTTATTTATTCTAATCTACTGACTTGACTGAAATCTACTGACATGTAATAAACAGAACATATGATTTGTTCTACCGTGCTTGAACTACACTTTTCAAGAGAAAACTATTTCAAATATTCTCTCTTATATGTAAGTCCAAGGCCTAAAAGATAATGTTTTCACATATAGCTTATATATAGGAAACGTACCGTGTAAATTTTTCGGAGTTGGTAACCTGTATCTGGTTATTTACGCGTTTCTTACTTTAAAAAATTAAGTTTTTCAATGATTCAGGGTGTTAGCTGATTTACATCAGGATAATATCGCACATATTGTTACTAACACACCAAACTCTACCCTATACTTTTACCCAATCACGTTTTTCTCCCCATTCCACGGTTGTCTGTAACAAATTGCCTCTGAGTGATAAGGCCGCCGTATGTACTTCCTTAGCTTTAAGTTCTCTTTTCGAATAATCTGGTGAACAATAAAGCAATATTATATGTATTTGTAATAAGCACGTACACCCTTATATTTGATACCCTACTTCAGTACATTTCAAATTATTCAACTATTTATCCCCACTTGCAACTCGCATTTCTTGTAAATGGCTTAACTATTTTTTTATGTAACCTAACGTTTTGAAATGTTACACATTATGCCATTTCATTTGGTACCCATGTGGACACTGTTTATTTAAACATTTTTCGATTACGACTTTACGTCCTCTAGAAGACGCCGTAATGGATTCACGGCACCCCATTTCTTAAGTTATGTTAAGTAGTTTAGAAATTATGAGAACTTCTAAACTACTTCTAAACGAAAAGACAAAAATACATATATATCATACATCATAACAAAACAATCTTGGAATAACCTTTCCGTATTTTTATGCTCACACATACATGCCTCCTTCATGTACACAAATATATATAAACTAATTATAATTTGTGCGAAACAAGCAGATTTATTTTTGCATATTACCTGTTTTGCAATAGCTAGGGTGATTTGCTCCAAAAAGTGGCAACACTATCAATCACTGACACATGTTTAAAAAATGCTTCATTTTCTTGTTCTACGTGCGATATCTACCTATTATTTAATCTGAGGGTAAAAAGACACTAAACTATAAAAAAACAAACACACGCTATACCAAACCGTCTGGCTAGCGTGGTATAGTAGGCCAAAACATCCTTTCTAAGGAGTGGCTTATGTCCAGCATTTGTCTTTTAAAGGATGTTGATGATGATGAAACCATAAAAGACTAAATTATAAAATCATGTGTCTAGTCACATAAACGTAATATAATTGAGTACCTACATGTATTCTGACCTAATTGAAGTCAAATATTTGTATTGATACCTACTTACCAAAAGCACAAAATTAAACACACCGCTCTCCCAAACAACTCCCCAATATTACATAAATTATCTAAATATACGTCCATTGAATTAGTCATGAAGTATAGAAGTTTTTCAATCATTGAACTAACAGTTAAATATCTACATGCTAATAAGCACAAGTACACATTATTTTGTACACTATGCCTACTGTGGAGGAACGGGCCACATGTTCCTCCGACCAGGCGAGGTGATCATACCTCGCGGGCCACTGCCCAATGATTAATGTTGGGAAGTTGTATATATGTTAATCGGCGCGAGAATTGCTTTGCGCGATTCAGGATTGGTAGTTTCTTAGTTTTCTTTGTTACTTCGTAGTTCGATATTTCTTCGGTAGATGGCATTGTCATATATTTTTGTTGCCGCTGTATGTGGAAGTCGCCACACCTACTTTAGGATTCAAGTGTTTCTGGTCTAATTTTAAAGTTCTTAGCAAGATTACTCTCGTACCTATAGCTCCTAATTATGTATTTCAATAAGATGTTACTAATATTACTTGATGTGTTACAGGTACAACAGTGTGCAACGGTGACAGCGGAGGTGGAATGGTGTTCAAGATCTCCGGCACCTGGTACCTTAGGGGCTTAGTCTCACTATCAGTGGCCAGGCAAAATGAATACAGATGCGATCCTTCCCATTACGTCATATTCACAGATTTGGCCAAATTCTTGGGTTGGATCAAGCAAAACGTTAACGATTTCTGATATCAAAATCTTAATAGATGAAATAGTTAAGTAATGATAGAAATAGGATAGTGATTATTTTGTGATTTTATTGTTATAGCAGAATTATTATTTTATGTCTTTCAAACCTATTAAAGAAAGAAACTATGCAGCTTACAAAGTACAATAGCTAGGCTTCACTATTTTTATAATATGTAAGTAACTTTGAATATAATAGCTGGCCGTTAATTTATGGCCACATTGTTTTAATTGTTAATAAACGTACTTATTTTTTAATATTTATTTTATGAAAAGACATTTAGATTTAGTTGGATTTAATAATTCTTTAGGCGTTGCTGATATCTTAAATGTTGTAAAGAATTTGTTCAATTTTAAACTTGAATATATATTTTACTTGAAAAGTAAGACCCATAGTATTACTTTTCAAGTAAAATATATATTCAAGCAATACGACACATAATTTGTAACTTCTCGACGCTTTTGAACTTTTTTCGTCAAGTGTGTACGAACATTTGAAGAATCCATCTTGAAGTGTTCGTCGTGATGAAATTAATAATAAAAAATACAGAAAAAAAGGATGAGATGAAATGTGTAAAACAAAAAACGATCTCCACGTCATTCTTTTGACGTATGAAAATATGTTGGTACATTACCCTTATTTTATGGTCCTTGCAATATACTTGATCTCTGTGACAGCTGTCACTGGTATCAGCAGTATCATTTTATAACTTGCTGGTGGGTAATTATTACAAATATTAATAAGGTATTGCTCCTCATTAGTGGCAAAAATGGCACGTAAAGAATAAAAATAAAATAGCTATCTTTTAAAGACATCAAGCTATATTTTAAGGACTGTTGAAGAAAGGATCGTTCTTTGTTTTATCGAAAGACGGTCTCCATTTCATCTTAATCATATCTTTTGATTTTTAAAGGTAAACTGTAGTTTATTCTTGCCAACGTAGAAAATATATATTTCTAGTTGTTGTTTCTTTAAATTGAGTAGGCAAGGTTTCTAGCTTTGTCTACGATATACCTGAAAACTGATACCTATACTATTTGTATCAAATACGTAAAAACATCTGTCATTTTATTTATAGACAAAAATGCATGAACAAAAAGACGATTCAGGAAATACAGTTATAATATAATTTTGACTTTTATTCATGTATTCCCTGGCTATTGCGTCTCCTTGCAACTGTCTTAAAATAAGTCAATAGCCTATATAAGGTCCACTGCGAGCCACAGACCTTTCCTTAGAAAGGAGACTGCCGTGCTATATTCCCTGGCAGTCGAGGTTTCCTGTTGTTTCCAGAGCTGTTGCCCTAGTTTCCTCCCTTAATCGCCAATATCATGTATGTGGAGGGATACATGGTTGAAATGTTGAAAGATCAGAAACCTATAAAGCGTTTTTGGAATCATTTTGTTAAATATCGACTTATTACTGTAAATGTTTTATATTAAAAATCCATGATGTTCGAGCCAGTGTCAGACACTAACGACAAGTAATAAATTAAACAATTCAATGGTAATAACATTTATTATGTTACACAAGTAGAAGAAACGTGTACAAATAAACAAACTTAATGCAACGTAATAATAAAATAACTATAGATACAAAAAAAAATACACAAATGTACAAAAAAACTTCGTCACAACAGAGAAAATTATAAATACAGAGAATAATGCCTAATTTATTCAATGCGACGACACTTTGGAGGATAAGTTTTTGATATTCTCTAGTTTATTTCTTTCAGTGCGTATTAACTCATCATTATTTTATACTTATAATTAAACAGTATTCACTTCATATTATTAAACAGATTTATACTTCAAAATTGATATTAACAGAGAAAGTGCAGCACATACTTTAAAATCGATTCGGTCATCTCCAGGTCAGTCTTAGAAAAGGATTAGTCGAAACCGCAAAAAAAACAACTATTAATTAATGTCAATATTAGGGGTCCAAAGAATGTCATTCCAAATAAAAAACATCAATTAAAATTAATCATAATTATAAAACTTATTCTAATACTAGGTTTAATGGTTTAAATCAATGTGAAAGGACGCTCAAATTATTGCTTCTGTTCAAAGAGCGTAAAATATACCATATTGGTAACATATACAATATATTATAAGGTGTTATACCTTTGCTTCTTGCTTTTAAACCATGAATGTTGCAAGTATATAATTCTTGACTCCAAAAAGCGATGTACCTAGATACTATTATCTAAATTGTTACTTTCTCGGAAAAGGCTTTTATTTCCCTTATAGTAAACATTCTTGATACTTTGCAATTATATGTGCTGCATACTCATTACTTTTCTGTAGAAGTCGGTCTTACAGAGGCAGTAACTTTCAAAACAGACTATACACTAAAACACGCGTTTCGTAAGTGAACCAGCTTAGAAAATGGAGCCTAAGATACCCTGCCTAGACCGCTAACAGATCCCTGATATGCCTGCAATTCCTGCCTAAAAATTGTAAGACATAATCGCATTGAATAACATGTCATCGTCGAGTGTAGCTAGAACGGATTTTTGGGGTTCAAACTGTCTTTTGAAATGATAGATCTTTTTTCTGACTATTACGATTAGTCTATTGTGTTATTTATACGACTTTACAATCATTTTGCGTAAGGGGTCTTGAATAATTAAGATCTGAACGTATGGTCAGTTTCTACTGATCGGTCCCATATTTCGTTAATATGAACGCAGTTCTCTAGGTAACTATGTAAATAAATTAGTGGATGTTATTTTTATTATATTAATATTACGGTAAGGGCATACAGCACCCTTTTGGTAGTTTTATTATCTTGAAACCACCTGAAACTACAACCGTATTTAGGTTGTGACAAAGCAATACAGACTAAGTTAAACTAAATTATGAATGTTAGCATTACTAACAAAATAAACCAAAAATTCATTAAACTAAAACCAAACGTTGACACTCATCAAAAACATGAGAAAACTAAACAAATCTCTTCAAACAAATCCCAAGAAGGGTTGGTAAAAAAAAGAGAAACTGAGTTCCATTGTTTTATTCAGGCAACATTTTCAGAAGAAGTCATTTTAAATAATAGTATATGCTACTGAATTACATTATTAAATAACTATCGACTATATATTAACTTTACTAAGAGAATAATTTTTACCCATATCATTTCCTTAAATGTTGCCGTATAAAAAAATAAAATGAAACAATTGTGCCTACTTTATGACATCTGTACTAATTACCCATACCTATGTTACGCACTCAATACGTCCTAAAAATAATTTTAAGAACATTCTAAAACTACCTGCGTTTTCACAAAATAAAACACACATACATACATACCCTTTACATAATTATGTACACATCGTAGGTGTCTGTACACGGTCCATACAATCGTATATAGAGTTGCCATTTTATATGACCCGTAATGTCATTGGTACTTTTTTTTATAAAAGACAATTCCACACTAGAAATATTTCTGTATCGCGTGGTACTTTGCAAACATGCATGAAGCGGACGTAAAAACCACTCAGAATAACAATTAGTGGATCACAAAAAGCGTTGTCCCATTAGGGAATCAAACCCTCAACACTCGTATAGTAGAAGGCAGTGAGTAGCCGCTTAAAACCACTGCGCCATTCGTTCAGTCAGACAAACTGTATATAAGTTCTCTCAGATGGTTTGATTATTTCAAAGTGGCAGACTTCAGTGGTGCTAAGGTTATTTCAGAACTTTTTGACTGTTGACATAATACCAATAATGTAACTTAACCTAGCATATGATAGTATAAGATAAATGTTCTAACACAAAACAGTCACTACTTCTGATTAGAATTCTATATAAGTATATGTGTCACTTCCGTCTTTCATGTACAAGTCTCGTTGCTCTTTGTCGGTTTTCAATTTTTTTTAAATCGTTACTATAGTTTTAATTTCGGTCAGTTGATTAATGGAATGAAAGTAGGATTTTATTATGAACTTTAGATCTACAATCATTTATTATGTAGGGAATTGCAAGTCAAGTTTTAATTAATGAGGGAAATCATTTTGTAACGCTATCGGTATTTCAAATGCACATTGGAATGACCAAGGAGAAAGAGATTAGATACTAGAACATGACAGTCAATATAAAACAAAGCACATCTATATACGGAGCACTGAGATCAAATCCACAATAATTCATACAAACAAGTCCTTTGTACTTGCGAGAGATATCTCAGGGTACCATAACTCTTTAATTGATAAAATAGCAGTTGTATTTCAGTGCAATAAGCGTATAAATTCACCAGATTAATACACTTACAGTCGCTGGACAAATTTGAGCTACTTCGTGCACCTATACCTATGTATCTACAAATTATCGACTTTTAACTCCCCAGCATCATACCATGTTTGGGTAAAATGTGTAAAGGAACACGTCTAACACGTGACTAAACGCTTATTGCCACCATTACCAATACGGCGTCGGTCCATTTCTGCATCTTTGGCCTTTATAACGTTCCTCGTTGGCAAAGTTTGGAGCCCATGGGAGATTTCGGCCCCTGTTTGGTCGGGTATTTCCTTTTGGTGAATAATTTGGGTACACTCGATTGTTGACACAAACGCCGGGTCTACATCCGTTCCGAGGTGTTGTAGGATGACTACCGGGTAGAGGTGGAGAAGAGTACCTCTCCCACGGATCCGTGACCACACAGTTACCACAGGACCACGCGTAATCGCCTGTAATTTAAGCAAAAAAATGAAAGAATAACATTAAACCAGGATAAAGAAACAATGGTTACTATATATTAAAAAGCATCTTAATTCATGAATAATATTTTTATTTTACACATCACTATTTATCGTTTGGCCAGATTTTGGAAGAAAACTTTTGCATTTCTCATTCGACCTAACCTTACTTTTACGTACTCTTTAATACAATCACAAAATACTATACCGTTATGTTAAAAAGTATTATTACATTTGTATATTTTAAACTGTTTGCATCCCTAACGCTTGGTGGTAATTCACCTTGTAAAATATTGCTATAATATATGAACTTATTACATAAGTTAGAAAACTCCTAAATATTATACGAAATATATTACTATAATTATTTAGGTTTCATTTACAGAATAAACAAATCAAACATCATTTTATTGTATGCGACTTATGAAATATCAAAATAAGTTAAACTAATCACATAAACAAATTATATTCTAACCGAAACATATTTTATCCATAAAATGTTGAAGTTGGTGACTGTTTCGTATTTATGAAATAATCAGAAAACTGATAATCAAGTTTAAAGCTATCTTTTCACTGTTTCAGCTGATAATTGAAATTGTCTATTTTTATATTAACTCTCAAAAGAATAGGCATCATGACTTATTTTGAAAAACTATTTTATGATGTTCGTAAGTATCTCCTGTTGTCAAAAACAGACATACTCATATTTTTACAAAAAATAATTTTTTAGTAGAATAAAGTTGCGATTTAAATTTTAAGTTTAAAATTCACGAGAAAACACTCGGGGGTATCTTGGCGTCTGTTTGTGTAAGACGCCAGTCATTTGTTAACCAATTACAGCTCTTAAGAAACGCAAAGTATAATAGCTCTTAAGAAACGCAAAGTGATCGTCGATTATATCCGAACAAAGTGAACTTTATACATAAGTAACTCGCTCCGATTGGCGTTCAACTTAACATGGCGGATTGCTGTATTTTGCTAAATATGAGAACAAATACGATTTTTATACTCTATTAAGCCCATTTCAATAGATAAATACATAACTTTAGTTGTTCTTGGTTACTGTCATCAAGCCTATTAATTTTGGAATAGACAAAGGGTTTACATAAAAACCAAAGTATTGTCAAATAATAACTAATATAACATATTTTCGTTTATTTTCATTATAATCGGATCAGGCACAAGTAGCGACACAAAGTGTATATGGCTATAAACTTTAATTTTTAGCGTACTATAAAGCACCAGCGGCTTTGACCAAATTAATCATGATTGACGTTGAATATTTTAGTAATTAAATTACATTACGTACATTACGTTCCGTCTCAATTTTTTCTGAATTAAAAAATTTAATAATACACAAAACTAAAAAGTTGCGTAAATAAATAATATGTTATTGTTTTTAAATACACGATTTTTAGTATCAAATAGATAATAAAAATAAACATAAACTAAAATAAACAAAAATTAAAACTGCCTAAATATTGCATTAATAAACGATAAATTTACTTAAGTGCCAATTCTAAAAATATAATTATCAAAATTATCATTTTAATAATTATTATTAAATATACACAAAGATATAGATACTTAACTATTAAATGAAAGAGAAGCGATAGACAAATGAATTTAATATTTGGCATAAAGTTTTTTCTTGTTATTTTTATAGCTGTAATCAGCAATAGACTCTCCACCTAAATGAGACCAAATACGCCTCTAAATACCCCTTCGGCGAAACAAGTGTGTTTTAATGTAGTATGTATACATAGAATTCATTTTTCATAATTATGTATGCGCTGGCACCAGTAAGCGTTCGAAAGGTACGACAGTAAAAATACTAAAACTTCTTAGAAGATAAAAGAATAAAAATTATTTCGGGACAACTCTTGTGGGTAACTGCTTACAGTTAAAAAGAAGACCAACGTGTATCATCCGAAGCAAACGAATCAACAAAAAAAGGAATATAGGTTTCGTTTTTATAGTGTGATGTATTATTACTAGTATATTCAAAATATTAAAAAATGTGGCTTAATAAAGGAAGAATATTGAATAACTTGTTCTCAAGTGAAGTTCGATTTCTTTATATATTCAAGAGTACAAAACAATATGCCAAAAATATACCATAAAAATAATGCATAGGCGTTTTTAACATCACAATAATAAATGAATGACTAATTTTGGTTATATGTTTCTAAATGTAACTACGTGAATACAAATTCAATATGTTTGAACACTTTTACTAAAATATCTGAAACAAACTATTGTAACTATACATATTATAACTATGTTATACATTTCGACTTAATAAACTAACTTGGTACTTCCAAGAAAAACAAAGTTAAACATGTTTATACAATAAATTCAATTTATATAATTAATTATTAATCTAATTTTACAAAATATAACAACGGTAACAAGCTTTCAAGATTTCATATAACAATTTTATGTCACTAAGGGCCTACGGAGGAACGGCGAAGAGACGATTCAGTAACAATTTAAATTCAACCTTTAGTTCTTCAGAGTACAACTTTTTCGATGCATACAATAATTTCGTTGCATAAAGAACTTTAGGTAGAATTTAAATGGTTATTGAATTAAATAGTCTCTTTGCCGTCACTCCGTCCGTCGGCGTTGGCTTTAAGGTATTGATCAGTAGCGCTACAAGATTGACGAAGTGATTGTTATAAACAGCAGACAATGAAAATTTAACAAAATCATGATCACTATAGTTTAGGACAGGAACGTCAGGTTTGAGTATATTCTTGAGCCAAAGACGATGGCTACAATCACATTCTTAATCTTTTTTACACTAAGGCCCTGCTTCACCGGCTTTAAAAAAGTTGCTGATAGCTTATCTGTCAACGGTTTGATAAAATTCATATGAGAGATAGGTATGTCAAATTGGTTGTCAAATAGGCTTTTCGAAACTGATATGCCAGTCAAGCAGCGCCTAACTTCTTTTTTTGTAATCCAGGTGCTATTCATTCGATAAAAACGCTTTTTTATAATAACTTTAGTAACTTTTTAAAGCGTTATTGAAGAATAACACCCAACCTTATTTTTTATTTATTTACTTTTAACAAGTTTTAAAATTCTCAAACAGTAGACTTCGTTAACCTCGATAGTACATCACTTATAAATTACGCTTTGTTAGGCACAATTCAAGTTGGGAAAACTATCTCTAGCATTCTATACCTACGCTCTAGGTTCAGTGAGGAATTGTAGGAAATTTTAATCTAAATTTTACGAGAAACAGTAATATTTATGTTAACTATTAAAGCATGTTATTAATCATAACGAAAAATTTCGTAACTTGTATCAAAACAAAAATAATTGCATATATGTATGTGTCGTTTCGCTTTTTATGAAATAGTATATATTTAGTAAAAGATTTGAGGTGGCATTAACAAAGTGAACTTAGATTAATAAATTGATCTAATTAGAATCTAAAAAGAGTACATTAAATATATCACGACCTAAACAAACGAGGTGTGAACAAGGTTGTCAGCTCGAGTTTTAACTTCTATTGATACCGAATTCTCGCCCTAAAACCTTCATGGAAGAAGACATTCAGTTCACGTAGCAGTTGTTGTTGTTGCTTTATTCTACTGAAAAAGTTATTAAACCTTAAAAACAAAAACAAAACAACAACCCATAATGTCCCACTGCTGGGCTCGGGTCTCCTCTCAGGAGAGGGTTAAGGTCATACGCCATTAAACCTTACATTAACTCAAAATCTTGCAGTTATTTCAATAAGCTTGTAACTGACTACCGACTTTTTCAAATAAACCTTTTTTTAACAGTTTTAAAAACATGCACTCAACTCGACTAACTTAAAAGAATCACTAAGGTTATAATAATATAATGCATTATCATACCTAATCTATAAAGGGACCAGTAGTTATGAGATGGGTATCTGGGTATACCAAGTCTCACACATTTACCTTACAAACAAGTAAAAGTGTAATAAATGATAGAATAATATTTCTCCGGAACAATAGGGAATATGCATGTTTTTTTTATTTCATAATGTGATTATTACATCTCTACATCATAGAAAAAAATATAAATAGGCTTGAAAATAGTCAACTAATTTTAAAAGCGAAATTTAAAACACTGACCGAATTTGAGTTATCCAAACGCCGCCATTTTGCGCGCGCTTTTGACATAACCAAAGACGCCATCGTCATTTTGTGTTTGTTTACTATTCAGTATTTTATTACTTATCAACAATTTGAATTGCTATAAAAACTACTAACACAGTTTGCATTTCGCCTCCGATTATTTCGATGACGTGACCATTGACGTCACATTTCGTTTTTTTTTTTTTAAGTTTTGTAAGTTTGCATTTCCCTACCTTAATTTCATTTTCATTTAATGTTTTCTAGGTTTAAATTATTATTAAATAAAAAATATGTACTTTAACTATATTTGGAAAACAATAAAGAATTTTTGAGACAAATAAAAAATTTATGCATATTCCCTATTGCGGTTCTCTTACATTTAAGTTTCTCTACCGCTACGTTACCGTAACAGCTATCGTTTATAATAAACCAAATTAAAAAAATACTGACATAAGTGGTGAAGGGTATATTAAGGATCCTGTTAAATAACTGTGATTATTATAATTTACAACAAAGTAAACGCTTTGCATTCGACATATAATCTAGATACCCATCACATCACACAGTAGGAATGTAGTAGTTACGAGACCGCGAACAACAATGATAGACTCCGAAACATCTATTGAACATACGAATCACCGCTGCATATTGTCAATGTAATTGTCTCCGCCGTATTGAACGCTATTTATATACTATATATTGAGGTACATGAATAGTAAGTTTTATTAAAAATAATACAAATAAATATGAAAAGGAGAAAACTATGGTTAGTATTTTAAAACGAAAATATTTGTTTTGCTAAGGCTATTGCCTTATATATATATATATATATATATATATACCATGATAGCAAAATTTCTTTGTTTTATTTTGAAAAAGAACTGTCTCTAAGAATATTACTGTGTCACGGGAGACTTTAAAAACATAAATAAAACAAACACAAAGAGCATCCAAAAGAACAATTTGTGGATCACACAAAGTGTTGTGTCATTTGGGGTTTGAACCCACAACACTCAATAAAAAGAAGTGGTGTGACCGCTGAAATTCAGTCCAAAACTATTAATAAAAATTTAAAGAACGAAAATAAATATCACAAAATGTCCTAATAAGTAAACAAAGGTTGACTGGAAGATAATGCCCATGGCATTAAGTCCGCCTTTTGCAATGTAATTGCAATTGCATGAAGATTAAATAAATAAATAAATAAATAAATATTCAATTTAATTTCTTATTAAAAAATATTAAGGATAATATACCAACGCGGTAACGTTCCCTACGACTGGAGTCATTATGAAACTAACAATGTTAATAAATTATTATTTTATACATATATATCTAGTGCAATTATTAACATTATACATAAAAAATCACACATGACTTAAAATCACATAATTTAAGTAAATATCACTATGTAATTTGATTAAACTTCACTTATATATATTATTAATTGTTTACATTGCAACTTTTAGTTAACTCATTTTATTTATATGCGTAACAGAAGATGCACTTTCTACCATCTAAGAAGATATCCGATCTATTTAATAATCACATATTTTATTGACAACTAATCAATAAGCTTGTATTTGTACAAACATATTTCTACCACGACGCTGTTTAACAGACAACATTATTATTTCTATTGAGCACATTACATGTTTTCATAAGCCGATAACTGGTAACGCTGGTCACACAAAATGTTAATAAAGTTAAAAACGTTTAATGACATTTGAAGTCCAGACATATTCTTGTATTGTTTTGCTTTTGCTGGGTTTTCTAAGAATAAGTTGGCTAAGATATTCACTTGTTTATTTTATTTTGTTTTATTTTATACAATGCATACATAATTCTTTAAATTATTATGTGGCGGCTTTCACTTAATCATTCCATAGTTATCGATTCGATAAACTCATACCAAAATGGTATTTTATAATACCATTTTGGTATGGAGTTTTCAAACAAGCTGTGAAATTCGAAACCCTACTAACAATAGAAAACAAATAGACAATTACCTTCAGTATCCTATATGCCAAACTTCGTTTTCGTTTAATATTCTTTATTTATTAAATATCACATCATGTGTGACCAACATTACAATGTAAAGATAAAAATAATAAATTGACATCATGCACAACTTGTGTTATTACTGATTTCGTTTAAAATTACGTAAAGATTCTGTAATTTTATGACAATAATATCCAATAGCTACCTAATGCTTAAGAGAACCAAAAAATATTAAAAATTAAAATCATAATTACATATGTTCTTTCATATTGGGGCTCGGAAGACAAAACTATAAAAACAAAACTTTTCCTAAATTGGCCAAGCAAATAAAAATAATATCTATTAAGGGCAGTTATACAGAAAATGTTGCCAAAACTAACTTATAACAATAATTGCGTAAACAAGTACACTAGGAGTCGTCTAAGGCATAATTCATTCGCGCTATGAAAATAGTGACGCATTGTGCAAGCTCCGACTTCTGAAAACCGGTTTCAAGATTTTCTAAAGAAAGATAATTTCTTGTAGCATTCCATCCGTAGCCAAGTGAAATATTTTGCGTTAAATCTCTTTCTACAATTGCAAGCACCACTATTCTCCTGTATCATTAGTTAGTATTTTGTTTTTACCACGATACTTAGCGCTGAGATTATGTAAATCGCATATTTAAAAAAAAATCTTTTCTTATCAACTTGGTTAGGAAGGCTGATCGATCAGAGGTGCAATTTATGGCAATATTCTTTTAACGCAAATGCATTATAGTTTCAATAGGTCACTTATGTCTTATGATATCAATGTAGATGTAGTCTTTTTTTCGTTATTTTCTTGTAAAATTTATGTATTCGGAGACAAAGTCCAACAGTTACACAATTGAATGACCGAGAATTTATTTTCAAAATATGTATAATATTAATTTGTAGATATTAATATTTTAATTTATATGAAATTCATAAAGTTAAATCAATGGAAAATATCTTAACATTGGGATAAGAAACAACATTCGTAATAATTGTAAGGTTCCGTACCTCAAAAGGAAAAAAAACTAACCCTAGGATCACTTTGTAGTCCGTCTGTCTGTGTTAAGACCCTTTTCTCAGGAACGCGTAGAGGTATCAAGCTAAAGTTCATATCAAATACTCAGGTCTACTGTCATCAAATTTCTAAGAAAACGCAATCAAAAGATACAGCCGGTTATGCAGCAAATTTTCGACACTCGCAATGGAATTATAATAGGGTATATGGTACTTCCCTTGAACTTAGAATCTTGAAATTTGATACAAAGTAACGTCTTATAGCACAGACAAAGGAAAAATTTGGAAAAGTATAAATTTTTAGTAACATCATATTATAATATACCTACAGGTTGGTACGGAATCCTCGGTGCGCGAGTCCGACTCGCACTTGGCTGGCTTTTTTTACGAACAGAGTTTTTTATATTGATGTCTTAACACAATAGATCAAAATACAAAAATTATATTCTTTTTACCATTAAAGACAAGTTACATTTAACAATTACTTTCCAATATAAACATCTTCATACCAGTGTTCCAAAACTGGAACGATTAACGCATGATCGATTTTGCGATCTGGCAACAAACATAACTGGCAACATTACCAATCGTCACCAAACGTCATAGGATAGTTTTCTATTTACCTTAGTGTATATAAGAAGCATGGGATTTTAACAATGGAGGGGAAAACTACATGCAAAATAATAAACCACACTTTACACTTATGTATTTGTGGGCCTTTTAAGATAAAAAAGATTTAATCCATTTCGCAAGTATTAATTCTTTTTTTCAAATTAGTTATTTTTACTTACTATCTAGTCTACATACTTATATTTTTGGTTACATTTCAAGACCTTTTAAATTATCCATTTCACTTTCAAATAGTACAAACTAAATAAGATATTTTTCAAGTAGGTACCCTTTTAAAAAAACAATAAATGAAGTAAAGCTGAAGGGATTCAACGAAAATGTACAAAAGAAATTAAAATCATCCATCCCTTTGGAATTGACCTAAAAATATTATTTAAGTTAAATGTTTTTAATACTTAAAACCAGTACTAGATCAAGATTACTAAATCAAATTTTTCTAGTTTCTTTAACTAATGTTATTTGAAAATATAAGGATTAACGTCTCAAAAATGCCCACAAACACATAACCATCGTAACACAATCACTATATTACACTACCAAAATTAAAAGTCCGTCCGCATTCATATCCTGGTATCGGATAAGCGGAACTTTTTACAGTAAACCCCTTTTCAAAATGGACGATGGTGACTCATATAAGAGGGCTGGTTATAATAGTCGCGACGGAGGTAGCGATTGGAGAAACCACTGTACATTCCATAGTTAGTCGTATAATCCTGTCGGCTGTGCAGCATATCTAGTTGGTCGAGGCTGTGGTGACGTTGAGGAGCGATTGGGGCTGTTCCAATAGCAGCATGAATAGCACAAATATATTTTAGATAAGTTAAAATACTGTATCTAAATATATCATGAAAACTATTAACATATTGCAACAGAAACTTGTTAATTTGTGCACAAGGCACTCAGTAGCACTTTTAACTAAATCATACAAACTAATTTACAGAAGTGTTACCTGAGACTGCTGTCTAAAAAGTTATACATATCAAAGGTCTCAACAAAAAGCAAGCGCTACGTTTACTTTGCTTTACTTTGTCCACTACGGACCATACTCTACCTGACGTGTTATTGTAAACGGGATATTTATCATGTTTATTTTAAGGAATTAGTTTTTGTTATTTCATCGCTGTAACAAGCGCCATGATCACGGATCCTCATCCGAACAAATAGACACGGTAATACTCCGTTTATTACGACTTGTGAAATGAAAACAACCATGCTACTTCTCTATAAAACATACTTTATTGCATAGTTTTATTACCATGAATAAAATATAACAACAAGTTAAATATTAGCTCGAAGTTACAAAATAACCTCCCGAGTAAAAATGTTAATTTTTAAATAACTCAAAACGAAATGTTTAAAAACAAAACCTAAGTTGTAATCTAAGGTATAAGAGAAGCCTTTAGCCTGTGTTCTTTATTAATATAAAAACGTCGGAACTTCAGCAAACTAAACAAAACCTACTTCATGCAATTTCATCAAATAAATACTCAATGAATTAACACAATGACAACCACCTTCTCCAAAGCTAATCCCATGCTAAATTACAAATAGTATTTCACTACTTACTTCTGGGCTCCTCACCTCGGTTATGATGGAACCCCGCCGCCCATCCTGCGTAATACGCCGCTTTCTGCTTACCATGCTCTTCAGCCACCTTGAACCGAAGATAAGCACACGTTAACATCTCATATTTCTCAAATTAACATCTTATACAATAGTTTTGAGTGATTTGTTTGCATGGATAGGTTTGGCAACCAGGAATTTAGGTTAAAGAGCTATTAATCCAAATGAGTTCATATGTAAATGAATTTGTTATTTACTTATCCACCCTGTATAATAGAGATATACGTAGATATACCCTGTTCAATCCTCACAACCCAAGAGAAAGTTTAACAGGAATACAATCAAACATCACTTATTAACACTGTAATTAAACATGCAAATGAGGGTGTGTTCCTAAAATTTTATGTTATAATGTTCTAACATAGAAATGGTTCAATCGATGTGGGTACTCTGAAAAACTACTAGTTACTGAATAGTAATGTACCAGTCAGTTACTATCAATAGAATATTTATGGAATAGAATAAACTTTATTGTACACCAATTGACACAGTTTAACAACCATGTGCAAAAGGCAGCGTTATCACTACATAGCAATTTCTTCCAGGCAACCTTTGGATGAATAAATCGATTGTGGAAAGCCTAAACTGATTGAATATTGTAAAATTGTTCATTTATTATTCAGACAATGAAAACGTTAACAGCTGTCTCCCCTATGCAGGATTCATCCCAAGGACAGTATTGTTCACTCTACTTCTTAGCGTTGAATCGACCACATTTCTAAAAACTTGGAATTAAAATAGATGATGCTAACGATGCACTCTTTAAAAATGAGCTTTATTTTATGTCTAAACCAATAAAAGCTTTTCAACTACATGGTAAGTAAAAATAATTCGTCACATGTACAAAACCAAATAAAAATACGTGATTTAAATAATCCAACGAAATCATAGTGATCCGAGACCATTCGAGCTTTCCAACTAGAGACACAGTGTTGTCTTTCTAAAGTAACCGCGAAAATTCGCATGCACAGAAACCCGACACTGTGCCCCCAGCGGGAACAGCCGTCGCACCATTGTGTCACTGTGGAGCCGCAGGCGACTGTTGGCGCGAGTCACGGACGTGGCCCGTCTGTATACCGCGTCGCTCCCGGTCGGCTGTCGAACAATATATTACAACAATTTAGACCCAACCCCAGCCAATAAGACATGCATACCCCGACATGCGTAGATGTTAGTAAGTAACAGGTTATGAATATGTAAGAAATCGATTGCATAACGAAAAATGAATTGATGTTTTAAATGCTCAAGATATCTATGGCACAGTAAATACGACAGACTTATGGATTTTACTACTTTTAGACTACTATTATTCTAAATGAAGGTAGATCAATTCTAATAGATATTGTTACTGTTCTGTACCACTTCTTAGTTACATATTTAACATGTATACTTATAGTATGGCATATTTATTTATCATAATATATATAACACACATATAATAATAAAATAAATCTAATATCGTATAACATTATTTACACGGTTGGCCTAGTGGTTTCAGTGGTCGCCACACCGCTTCCTACTGCGCCGAGTGTTGTGGGTTCAAATCCCCTGGACAACACACGATCCATAAAATTGTTGTTCTAAGTCTGGGTGTACTTTGCGTCCGTTTCATGTATGTTTGTGAAGATCCTCGCAACACAGGAATTAATATTCCTAGTGCGGGAATTATCCTTTTAAAAGAAAAACGAAAAAATATATATATAATACTTGTGTCACAATTTTAGTGTTTATACTCCTCCAAAAAGGCTTAACCGATTTTGATGAACTTTTATATGTATATTCAGTAGATATGAGGATAGGTCTATAATTAATTTTTACACCCCTGAGTGTTAAGGGTGGTTCACGCCAAAAATGTTTTTTTGATTTTTTGTACAATTCTTTTGGATATTTTTTATGGTCTGGAATTAAAAAAACATTTAGTCCTAAATTCGGTAATTTAGAAAATATTCAAGGAAATTATTATGGCGGTACGAAGTTTGCCGGGTAAGGTAGAATAATAATAATATCATAATCATGGCATATTATTAGGCAAATAGCGTAATTGTACATTTAAAAAAAATCACAACATTTCAAAACGAAATAGCTTAAATTCAAGTGGGCCCTTACACACACTTTTGAAACATTTATGAACTTAATAGCGCGATTCCAAAATGTCATCCCTATGGAGAAGAGCCGGCAAGAACTCCATAGAAGAAGAAGCGGCAAGAAACTATTATCCCAAAACTTTTATGGTCAAGGATGTCCTCAAGAACCCTCAGTTCTGTTTTAAGATTACCGTATATTCCTACAGGCCAGTTCATTGTTTCAAGTCGTGTGGGAATAATACTTCTACGATCTACAACCAAACAACAGAAAACTCCTTTAGACTGTGTCAAATCGTGAAAATGAAAGCCCATAGACTAGCCATATTAGTTAAATGGCATATCTATTAGGATTGATCTGAGAGTCTTTTTTTTAAATAATAAAATTACACTTTTACTTGGAATATTTACAATATTAATACATATTGTTAGTGTATATTTTGTAAACGCAATATATGTCATTCTAATGTTAATGTCATATTGGTTGTTTTTTAACTGTGATGTGTGGCAACACTGCTCTTGTACGCTGTTCTGTGTGTGTCGAAAGTTATCTCCACTTGTTATCAAAATACATCTCGGTTTATACTAATAATTAGTTTTCTTTATGCCCCAAACCCATCACATATACAAAGTACAAGCCTAAGAGAAGGACAGCATAACGACAAATTTAGTGCAAAATATTTTACAAATCGACAACTTACATATTCACTGAGTGAAGTCGGATATTTTTAGGAAGGTTTAGTAAGGCTAGTACATAAGGAAATAAAAGTGATATAAATACCTTCACACTTAGTGGCTCAGTGCCGCCTTCTGGTATCACGTTGTTTAACGCAGCTATCGCCTCTTGGGCTTCCTCGCGTTTATCAAATCTGGAAAATTAAAATTTAATATTTGTTAATATTGTTGTTTATGGCCTGCCCAACCAATATTGCGAAAGTCTGTTCCACTGTTTATATTTTAATTTTCGCTTTCATGACTAAACCGCTCAACTGATTTTAATAAAACATTGTGGAAATACTGTGCTCGCTGAGAAATGCTAAAAAATCGATATATTAAAACCTGACTTACGCATGTACCCTAAATAGTAACAAAACGGATAAACTACTTCCAATCAATACAATTACTAATACAAGATTAATGTGATCATAATGTTTGTATAATAATGATAACTTCAGACATACGGTCGTCAGGAGTTCTGGACCCAAACTAGACATAGCTTGTACAATGATAGACTACTATTGCTGGACTACTGATAAACATACTTAAATATTCCTATGTTATATATTTCTTTAAACTACTAGCTGATCCGTCGAACTTCCTACATTCTCTGAATTACCGAAAAACTAATAATAGTAAAGACCGTAAACCTCCCGCAGAACCGCAGTGTATACGACTAAGTGGACTAAGAAAATATATACACCGCCGGTTTCCTTATATTTTTTTCTATACAAACCTTGTCCTGACAGTAACAAACACATAAAAAAACAATTTGGTATCGATCGAAAGTTATGCGCGTACATACATTTTTGTGATTCATTTTTTTTTTCATAAATATTACACAGAGACACAGAACAAACGATCGTACTAATATTATTACTATTTATCTTCGGTGGGTACCGTACCCACGATCTTTTAGATAGACTCACAGTCTCAAAACACAGAAACTGGTTAGAACATTTACTACACAACTAACCTGACAAACGCAACTCCCCTAGGCGTTCCGTTGCTCTTGTCTCTCAGTATATGCTTTTGCACTATCCTCCCGTATTTGCCGAATATGGTCTCCAACTGTTCTTCCGTGATAGCCCGCGGGAGATTCGTTACGTACAAGTTTGTTTCCTTTATATCATCGCCTGATGGACGAGCATATGACACCTGAAAAAAAAAGTACAGGTATTTTAAATTAATAAAATAGTAGTATCTATAGGTCTAGATTAAACTTCTTTTCTTTCTCCAAGCGAGCCTTTTAGCCAAAGTAAGGTCCGCTTTTAGTCTACTATGATGCAGTTGCCCTTCAGTTTTTTATGTGGAGCGGCTGCCACCAGACCTCAATAAACCAAGTATCAAAGTTCCCGTAACGATTGCCAAAGATGATGATATGGTATGGAGGCACGAAGAGGTCTCAAAGTGTTAGAAATTTCTAGCCATTCATATACCTGAGCAAGACAATTTAACTGCAACGTATTAACATAAGAGGTCACTTCTGAGTTCTGAGCCACTAGGCTAGATTAATAAAGATATTATTCAGACAGAACATTGTGTAGCCTAATACGATTACACTACTTTAATTTAAATGCAAGTAGATATGTACTTCTTAACTTTCTCGAGATTATGTGTTTATTCCATACGAAACACAATCTATCCTAATAAATAAAAATGGGATGTCTGTTTGTTATTTAAAAATAACCGCTTTTTACTAAATGCACATTTATGTATAGACGGTACATATACCAATACATTATTTTTTTCAATTTTTGTATGTCTGGCTATCGTCGGAGAAAAACTTTAATATATTTATACAAGACAAGAGTCATGATCACCATATTATCATAATAATTTCAACCTTCTAATCGACCAACCAATTGGTCTCATTCAATGCTATTTAATAGCACTTTATAGACGTTGAGGAGCGAACATCATTTCCTTGTTTAAATTCAATAACTGAAATATCTAAGATAATACAATAAAATAAATAAGAATTAATAAGAATACGCACAGTGAACAATGGAACAAATATTTAAATTCACACTATTATCTAGCAAATTAAATTTTGAAATGTTGCATAAATATCAAAGTTAATAAGGTAATGGGAACCTATTACATTATGTCATTACTCAATAAAAACCTTAAACCTAACATGTACCTTACACAAAGATAGATATATACATATGAATCAATATACTTTGTACATAAATAATTAAATTATCATATATTTATTATAATTACATTTATAATGAAATAAATATTAAATGATAAATTATTTTAGTTATATTATAGTATAATTACTATTATAACATATCATTATGTAGAAAAAAATGAGTCTTTAAAAATAAGAATACAGAATCTATCTATCTTATATCTATATCTATCTTATTCGCCTTTTATGACACCCTTAAGCTGAATAAGTCTGATGAGGCTCGGTATTCTTAATCCGTCATCATGCGTACTGTAACTATAAATGTAGTAAGTGACCGTGACTGCTAATCGGAAGTCACGTTTTCGATTCCCACTCAGTGAAAATATTGAGTGATGAACGCGATTATTTTTGGAGTTTGGAGTTTGATATATATATATATATGGGGATTTTAAAGGAAAACCAACAACGAACTCAGAACAACTCACATATTATCCCACGTGGGCCTTGAACCCGTACCACTCGGCGCAGGAGAAATGACGTGGCGACCTCTTACGCCACTGGGCCAACCGTTAAAATCAGCTCTTGTGTGGCACGGCTTCTGATCTCAAACTATAGAATAGTTTGAGATACGCAAACCATATGTGAGATGTATAAAATAATAATATGATATTTATTTCTTGAAATTAATCAGTCTTTACAGACTCCGGTTACTCAAGTATAATATCACTTCTTCTTTTTAAATGAATTCCTGAACTTAATATGCTTGGGGTAAAGAATACACATTGAAAAAAAGATAAAATAAGCTTAAAGGACTTTCATCGTTTAAAAAACCCATATCTATACAATAACGTCTACATTTATCAACGTCAAATATGCAAATAATATATCACAGATATAAGTCATCTACAATGCATCCGTTACAAAATCATTAATCAAAATCATCAAAGTTCAAAGGCATGTTGGCCTTTGTATCGACTTTCTTACTTCGGTGACTTTTCTAAAATACCATACAACGAATATGTTCTTGCCCTCTTCATAGAATCCTTTATATTTTGTGCATGTCTATCTACTTTACTTTACTGTTAATTTAAATGTTACTACTCAGTATTGTGAATTTTTCTTGGTAAAAGTCGTAAAAAATTTGAATAGTGTTATTTAAGAGATATTGTTAAAATCGTTCTATTGTCTGAATAGTTAAGTAGTAAAGTTAAGTCGTCTTAACACAGTGGATTACTTTTAAATACTATTTTACATACTTCATAAAAACGATGGTCAATAGAAAAGATAAAAAATCTATTATATATGTAATTCTCTCATCACATTGTTGGTCACAGTGAACTTCGAAACTATATGGTCGATTTTCACATTTTAAAAATGTGTATTTTGCTGAATATAGGATAGTCAGCATCGCGCTCAGTTAATAGAAGTCGAGGATGATTAAGAACAAACGCAGACTAAGTCGCGTAGCTCAGTTAGTAATGTAAATTATTGACGCTATAATACCTAGATAAGTTATCGAATAAAATGAATAGGAACCTTTACCTGTCTCATTTAGTTATTGGTTATTAAGTTGTACAGTTTACAATATGATATTATGTGTGTTGGTCCAGAAGTAACACATCTTACTAAATATGTATGTAATGATCATAATATATACCGACTAATAATTTTATCAGAAACTCAAAAACATTTTACTAAGTAGGTATAATATATGTTCTTTATTCATGTAATACATATATTATTATACTAATTTTCAATATAAATATATGCTTAACATAAGGGGTTTATAATTATAATAGGTTTTATTGTTTATGTATGAAATAATAAAATAAATACATGTTATAAATGCCACAGAGATGTAGCTCCTGAATATGTTATAGTCAGCGAAACGTCATGGCTCCTAGGGTTGTGATGAGGACAAACACTATACTATCTTAGCTTAAACTGTCTCTGGGGATATGGTATCCGACCACATTACCATACTTTATCAGTACCTGCAAGTGCGCAATCAGTGAACCAACAATACTTCAATACATATGTACAATGAAGAATATAAATTTCTGCTTATTTATTACTAGCTTTTGAATGAGGAATCTCCACCTACGTATACGTTGGTTATCGCGTTAAAAGGTAGCCTATATTCTTCCTTAAGAATCAAAGTATATTCATGCCTATTGAAATCGTTGATGTGTTTTAGCCGTGAAAGCGTAACAAACAGATAAATTTACTTTTGAATTTATAAAATTAATATGGAAATGTTAACAATACTGTTTGTGGATACAGGTGGATATATTAAAAATACTGTCTCCTTTTGGACCAAAATGGGTTCTTCAAAGTAATAAAATATAATATAACATATATCTCTTTCAAATATATATCCATGTCGGCTATAGACATCACTAATGTAAAATATTTACTCTACACCCCATACTTTTAAAGTTTTTATATATTATATACATTAAAATTAAAATATGCTTTTGCTAAGAAGTACAATATTTATGTTCTGCAGAATCAGTACTTTTTTATAACGACACGACACGACGTTAAATTAGAAAGTTTCGCCATAAACGCATTCCAAAATTCTATAGACGCAGCACCATTGACAAGTTCGCACACAATTTACGACCGGAAACAACAAATTTCATAACAATAAAATTCAAAAGATTTGAACAAAGAGCTGAAAGGTTTCGGCCGACTACGGAAGTAGTAAAAGTCAATAGCAGCGATAATAAAACTTATTGTTAAAGATATATAACAAAATGAGAGTTGCAAAAAGTAACATTGCTAAGTGAAAAAATCATAAAAAAACTGGACCTTTTCTTAGTAGAAGTTTTATTACCTTATAGAACACATAATTATGCCTGCAACCAAAAACGCCGTGACTGTTTTCTTTTATTTTTTTAAACATAAAATATTGCCAACCTTACAGTATTATATTGATTTGTACTAACACCACCCCCGACTCCTCCTCAATTTAATACCTGTGCTTGTACAAATAGAACAAAATAAAATAAACAATAATAAACCCAGTTTTCATACACATGGGTAGCTTTGTGTGAACTTGGAACCGTGGGAGGGCCACGCTTCGGCATGCATGGGCCGGCTCGACCGGAGTGATATCACGGCCTCTCAGAAAACCCGAGTGAGTGAGGGTACCGTAGGCCCATAATCCAACCCTTCCCCTCATCCCCTAAGGCCAGCAACGCACTTGTGATGCTCTGGTGTTACGGGTATCCATGGGCGGTGGTAATCGCTTACCATCAGGCGATGCGTCTGCTCGTTTGCCACCTATTCCACAAAAAATAAACTTAGATAATAAATTTCTATTTAGAGCTTTTGTATACCTATCTGCAATTTGATCCTCTGTTTTATATAATTTAAAGTAACTTTGCCCTTCTTAATTAATTCTTTTATGTACTGAAATCTAATAACTATATGTTTCAGTCACCTGATACAATCAGTATTGGCAACCGCTATCTCACTCTAATTGTCACAGAACATCACTACCGGACAAGCATTCTTAATATTAAACTCATTAAATAAATTTACTAACCAGCAAACATCAGCTGCGGCCTTACAGATTGTCACATATTCAGACTCAGTAGATGATAACTAACACTGGTTTGTTTTTTAGAACACCAAAATATTAAACAGCCTGCAAAAATTTATTTTTCAATAGTAAATTAAAGGTTACATATCTCATTACTATTATTTCCAAAGAATAACAAATCACCAACATACAATAACACATATCTTCTGTTGTCACCACTTAGTTAAATATACAAGCAATTATCACTTTGAGATCTTATAAAACCTTGTGCCATCATTACTGAATTAAATTTATATTCGAATACATGGGTGATACTTTGAACCATATGGATATTTATTTAATTTGACAATATTTCTATCACACTTGTAGCACTTTTTTATCACTACTTGTTTAATATATTCAAGTATATTTGTATCATATTCCAACAGAACTTATTGCTAAGTATTCTTTTTGCCTTGTTCAAGAAATACAATAACCTTTACATGTACAGTGTTTATCTCAGGAAGAAATATTCTATATCCTTTTACTTCTTCTCCATATCCCACCATGACTCTTTCTCTTCTTTAGAGTTCCACTTCTTCCTTTTCTCTTTTGGAATGTGAACGAAAAAAGTAGTGCCAATAGTTTTCAAACTATATAATATATATCAGAATATTTATTAGTCCATGTTTCAATTGCAGTATTTCCAGGCTCATTGCTTTTACTGGACCTATTTAATACATATACAGCAGTGTGAACATAACATTCTGCTCATAACTTCTTGGGTAAACCTTTAGCACACAACATTGTTCTTGCCGCTTCAACTAAGGTTTGATTCTCCCTCTCTGCCTTGCTGTTTTGTGCCAGGCTGTAAATCACTGTTGATTATGAATAATGCCATGTGTAGCAAACAGATCTCGTACTCCCATATTCACGAACTTCAACCCATTATCACTTCAAAGTATTTAATCTTGTTGTTGGTAATATTTCCTTCGATAGGAAAGTGCCTCGGTGGCGCAGTGGTAGCGTATGCGACGGCTGTGCTTGAGGTCTCGGGTTCACATATATATATATATACACATGTATATATATATATATACTAGCTGACCCGGCAAACGTTGTTTTGCCATATAAATAATTTCCTAGCAATTTCTAGTGTAGACAAAAAATCGCTTATTGTAAGTATGTATGTATGTTAGAATGTGTATATTGTATGTATGTAAAAATGTGGTATATGCGTGAAATAATCATGGAGCGCTGTGAACGATGGAGGAATATAAAATCAACAAAAGGCAAACATTATTTTTAAGTTATTATAATTTATTCCTTAAAATTATATATCATATTAATTAAACAATTACGACAGTAACAATATTAAACAATATCAATCTCTTAAGTAGTTGCACTTTTCCTGACGCGCAACACATCCCAGCTGGCTCATTTTTGAATTTCAGAGCATGACAATGCGGACATTCCTTGTCCATAGCACCAATTACCACTTTTGAATGAGCATAATATTCAATATCGGGCTCATACTGGAATGCTAGACGCAGGAATGAATCAGATATAAATGCTCGATGTACCTGTTGTCGTTGTTGGTCATTTGTTCTTCGTCTATTGACTGTGAAACGGCGTGATTGCTGTTGTTCTAATCTTCTGACTTCATTGCGTTCAGCTCGTGTATCTTCTGGCTCTTCTTGATGCAATTGCGCCATTCTGACACGTGCATCAGTATTTTGTTGCTGGATTTGTTCTTCTGTTCTTTCGGATCTGCTATTTCGCAAGTTTCGAGCTTTACTTGTACTGCGGCTCAAATCAGCCCCTTTGCGTTTTCTTGGCATTGCTCACTGTACAAAACATACATAAATAGAATTAATGAAATTATATAATGATGAAAAATGTTAAAAGTATAATTAGGGCCAGGATTTTTGCAGCAGTTTTGAAATGATTAGTTTTAATTTATGTAATTATAACAAAAATATAAGTTTAATGGAAAAATTTTTCAAACGAAAGTAAAAAATTAAATTTTATGAAAACATTGTCTCTTATAATTTTTTCATACAACCAATATTTCCATTGACATTTCATAATAAAGATTCATAACGATTGATTTTTTGGAAACTATGAAAATCTTAATTGTTCAATTAAATGTTTTTAATAAAATCAAATTAAACTTACATTTTTATAAGATCAACAACATTTTCGATATAAATAAAAAAAAGTATACTTACAACACAAAATCCGTTGTTATTGGAAGTTCGTGTCACGTGTTGAGTACTTTTGAGGTTAAAAAATCACTTGATTAACTAATCGAGCAAAATACACTCAAAATTGATAATTTAATTATTATTTATAAAATAGGAATGATTAAAAGTTAATATGAGCGTTACACTGAGATAGCAAAATAATAATTGTCAACGTTACTAATACACTTGATGCATAAACAATAATTATGGCCAACAACTGTGTAGGGAGTGAGAAAGAAAGGAGACCGGCTTCGTTCTCATCCCTACTCCGTGCTGTTTACTGGGTCAGAAATGACACCTGTAGACATCTGGCGGGGATAACTAATTAAATGACGATTGATCTGTTTTCGACCGGAGAGGAAAAATGATTAAATAACTAAAATGGCTATTAAAAAATAAGGGTTGATCGTAGAGTTCAGTCAGTTCAGTTGTCTAGTACCCATAACACAAGCTCTGCTTAGCTTGGGACTAGATGGCGTTGATTGTTAGATGTCCCAAATATTTATTTATAGGCTTACATGTGTCAGCATGTATGACTTCACACAGTTTAATTGTCTTTGTTTCACTGGCACTGAAAGGCAAGTGATGTATTACGCCCTCCAAGCAGCTCTCAGAGTTTACATCGGTATCATCTGTCACCAATATGTTATTGTTTTTAAGCACACTTCACATATTGTATATTCTAGTGGGCTAATCTTTGGTGGCATTCTTTAAGACTTAATTGCACTTGAGATGCATTTGCACTTCCCACTCATAACATACATCCACAAATTACATATCACCTTTACGTTCAGCTACTGCACATAGTTTGTCTTATTTATAAAATTTGCAAATCGTATTCTTTGTAATCGTCACATAACCTCTTATCTGCTATGCAGTTTACAGATAACAAATCTGTCTTTAGTTCCGGTATGTACAAGACATTTTCTATAGTATTGTCAATGCATGTCGTCCGTCAGTGACTTGTAGCGCCACCTGTCCACATTTCCGTTGCTATTAATGACATATTTATTTATTTGATATCCTATATCGACTCGATATATGGTAAAAAGATAGCGGTCTCGAAACATATGCTGGCTCGCACCAGAATACACAAGGCATTGCGTTTTTTGAAAATGTCAACTGGTATTCGCAATAACGAATACTCGAGGAATTACTCACTTTACTATGAATGTCTTTATTTTTCATAAACCAACACTCACTTTTCAAATGTCCTGCTTTCTTGCAATAATATAACACTTTTTGACCAGTTTGTAACCATTGGTCGAACTGTTATTGTAATTACGATTACTACAACATTCACTATGAAAATGTCCAGTTTTATTACCCTTATAACACTTTACGTTTTTCTTTTCTATGTTCTTTACAGCGAACGTCGATGATTATTGTGGCACATCTTCTTTATCTTTTAACCGTTCCTCTTCTATTAAAAATCTAGCTACGAGATTATCATATGTCTGTTTGTCGTCCGATGCCGATTCCCACGCAGACACAACATGTTTGTACCTCTCTGTTGTAATAAATTTTCAGAGATATTTTCTCCAATCTGCTTTAAATGATTGTTTAATTCTTCGATTTTAGATAAAAATGTGGACATGTCTGTCTCTCATACTTATATTGGAAGAAACGTTGTTGGATAATATGTATGCTGGTTTATGATTTTTGTTCGCAAACGGTAGAAAGTTTCTTTCACATTCAGCAGATGTAGTACAAGTCAAAATATACGTCATCACGGTTTCCGACATTCTTGTCACAATCCATGTTTGAGCTTTTGCATCTAGCTTTTCCCATTTTTCTTTCTCCGCCGCCACCTCCTTGACTACTTCGTCCCCTTTACCACATCTAGAAGGTCTTAACTCCGTAACAATATTAAGGATTGGACCTTCCATACATTCTAATTAGATCCTCTTTCTAGTCTTATGTGAGAAATAGCTATTTTGTTATCTCTCATTGTGTTTATTTCCTTTCTGCGCGTCCCGTCTTTGTAGCAATAAGTATTTTTCGTTTCGCCGCCGTTTAACTTTTCTGCACCACGCGGTCACACAGATGCCGGTAACCGACAGTATACACTATGACATCTTCGACCCTTAGCTTATTTAAAATTATGCAGATTTATGTGCCTAGGCCCATGACCTGACGGAATTATAAATAAACTGGACCTTTTATTACCAGAAGTTTTATCAACTTATAGCACACTTAAAATTATGAAAGATAGAAAGCGCCATGACAGTTTTTATTTTTTATAACAAAGTATTGCCAACCTTACAATATTATTTTGAGTTGTGCCAACACTATGGTTTTTTTACTTAAAATGCATTTCCAGAACTGAGAATTTGTAGTTATGGACTTAACAAATATTCATGAAATATACACAAACAATACCCAGCCTCAGAACAAAAGTTGGTGGACACAAAGTGTTATCCCTTGTGAAATAAATTCATACATATGTTATTAATTCGAAAGTAACTCTGTCCGTATTTTTTTTTTGACCGTTAAACTTTCACGGTTAAATCACTGCTCGGTTCCAATGAAATTAGACATGGAAATCCTTTGATTATTGAGGAAGAGTATAGGCTACTTTTTACCGTCTTATCCGACATACACAGGGCAGAACTGCGTTTAAAAGATGCTACCTTTATTTATAACAAATTGATTAAATAGACATAACATGTGTAAGCATCAAATCCTTTCTCTACATAATTATAGTTATTGTTTCTAAATAATCAGCGAAATCTTCCTGTCTTATCTGAGCTACATTGTAGATTTGCTGCAGTGTCTTTTGAAACCCGTACGAGCTGACAACAGTTTTAATAGGTGGCATTGTGTATTACACCACTTTACACCGCTATTTACCCATTAGTCCAGTCATATTAGTCAAATGAAGGCAAAAAATGTCGGAGTGAGAAATAGTCGGTAGAATACTTTTTTTTTACGTATGGAAACCCCCTCGAGCCTTCACCCCATTTGGGTTTGCGGCGAGGCGGTGTGTCGGAATCGAACCAACTAAAACCACACGGTGTACCACTCTGCGCCTGAGACGGAAGGGATCCGGGAAACGCTTTCTTACGCCATCCGGACCCCTCCCAGCACCTGCCCGCACTGAAGCGGGCACCGTCTCTAGATGTTATATCCTTTCAATTTAGGCGACGTACGGCACACGCGTAACGTCGCCCCCTCGCGGCTGGCCTGTGAAGCAGATGGGGGAAAACCCGATCCGCCCATCCGCGGCCACACTCAGGGCGGCATGAGGCGCTGGTAGGCGCGGCTCCGCCGTCCGGTTCGCCGGTGACGGATCGGGTCCGAGTGGAGGTCGTCCTNAGCACCTGCCCGCACTGAAGCGGGCACCGTCTCTAGATGTTATATCCTTTCAATTTAGGCGACGTACGGCACACGCGTAACGTCGCCCCCTCGCGGCTGGCCTGTGAAGCAGATGGGGGAAAACCCGATCCGCCCATCCGCGGCCACACTCAGGGCGGCATGAGGCGCTGGTAGGCGCGGCTCCGCCGTCCGGTTCGCCGGTGACGGATCGGGTCCGAGTGGAGGTCGTCCTCCTTGGCCTTCTCCGCCGCCTCCTTCTGCGAGATGACTTCCTCGCAGAAGGTCGCGACCGCGGTAAAAGTACTCTCGCCACCGGCCATGGAGCGTACGACAGCCGGCAGCGAGAGATCTCCTCCGATGACTGCAGTGAGGTCCCGGCGCTGTGGCGCCCAAGCGGGGCACACCGCCAGCGTGTGCTGGGCCGAAGCCTAACTACAGTCGCAGCGTTGGCAGGCGGGATTCAATTCCCCCCTGGCAACCGAGTGCAAGTACTTCCCGAAGCAACCGTGTCCGAAAAGCACCTGCGTCAGTCGGAAGGAAAGGGTCCACCCAGATTGAGCAGCACGGGACCCTTTCCTTCCGACTGACGAAAAGTCGCTCAAGGGCGGAGGCAGTGTCGACCAGCTTCGGAGCAAGCTGCTGGAAGCGCTCGTCGAAGAGCCACCAACCGTCGAGGATCAGGCCCAGATATTTCATCTGGTCCCGAACCGGTACGAGGACCGAGTTGACCACTATTGAGGCGCCGGGGGGCGGTCCACGACGGGGCCCATGGAATAGCAGGGCCAGGGCAAAGGACCCAGTCGTACCCCACGTTCCACAGAAGTGCGGAACGCTGCACGATATTGGTCGCCGTCTCAAGGCGCCCGCCCTCTCGGTCCTCGTACACGACGGTACGCTCCTCCAGATAGTCTGCCACTAGCCGCCTGGTAGCACCCCGTGGTACTGGAGTTCTTCCCTGATGCAGCTGAATGGCAGACTATTAAAGGCATTGGCGATGTCCGGAGACACCGCCATCACCACCCCGCCCCAGCTAAACCTTTATTTTGACACACTAAAATTTATTTCAAAACCTACCTATAGTAGAGTGTCCGCGTACAGTGATTGCGAGTTCATAGGTCAAAAAAGTGATTTTTACAAATTTATTGCAAATATCTCGTTTCCAATGGGATTTACCTTATTTGTATGGTAATAAATATTGTAGAGGATTAAATTCTCTATAATTTTTGGTAATTTTTTTTTATGTCTCGATCCATTTTTGAGATAGAAGCAAAGCACGCGCAGGGTTAACCTTTTTAGATTAGCATTTGATTTTAACCTGATATTTCAGAGTAATTTTAATTGTTAATTAACTATTACTTTGAAATTAATATTTTTTCATATTTGTCTCCAGCTCTTCTAGGATTTCGGGGTCAAAAGTATCGTCTTCATTGATATCACTCTGAGATGGCGAAGCATTAAGGCAAACCCAGATTTGGATATATATGTACAAGCTATAATACAGCTAATTTTCATACAAGTACGTTTAGAAGTTTCTGCGTGCAAGAGTTACAAAAATTCATACATCCTCACAAACTTTAACATTTATAATATTGACACGATAGAATATAGAAATGAAACTATTTGAAGAATTGCTACATAAGGACCTCATTGCAACCGCTATGTGTATAAGATTATATCCAAGAAGACCGCAGTATGACTTCTCATTTTTATTTGATTAATATTTGTAATAAAAACGAAAAGCTGTTATAATCATATTTTCTGGGGTGTTTTGTAATATTTGTTTTAATGAAGGAGATTTCGATATTTATTTACGATATAGTACCATACCATCTCCCCTCCGCGTAAAAATATCAAATACTTAAGACAAAAAAATTTGTATAATAATTAATATTCAGTCTTTTACTTTTTTACACAAAAACTATGCGAACGGAGTATGCACAATTAGAGTTTATACGGAAGAGTGATGAGCCAAAAAATAAATACCTGACGATTAAATTAGGTCCAACTTGGAACAGTAGTCAATCATTGGTATATATAAATCGTCTTGTAGTCTTGTCACATGTAAATAGTTGGTTCCGAATACATTACATCAAAATTTAAACATTAAAATCCTTTCAGCCTCGGTATATATACAACTATTTGAACTTTACAATTGACCGCCTCGTTGGTCTAGGGGTATGATTTTCGCTTAGGGTGCGAGAGGTCCCGGGTTCAAATCCCGGACGAGACCAAATTTTATTACATTTATTGTACAGAAAGAAATTTGCTAATTCTGTTTCATTGACTTTTAGACGAAGTTTTTGAATCAATATTCTGTCAGACTAAAAGCATGTGTGATAACACAGGCTTTTCGAGCCTAGTATGGACTCTATCTAGCTCTCACTAGGGAATTTTAAAAAACTGCTATGTATGTAATGTACCTAGATCTCACGAAACTTAAATTGTACCATTCCTGTGAGAGAAAATAAAGTTTTTTTATTACTATTAATATTATTATTTGTGCGTTTATTTATTTTTAACATTATTATTTGTGCATTTATTTTTCTCGGAATCTGAAATTCGGTATTTTAATGAAAACCACGGGTCTAGGCCAAGTGGAGTTCATTTGAGTGAGTTGAGACTGAGGCTGTAACCTGTGATGTTGTGTCGTCCTGTAAAAACCTTCGAACAATGCGGCAAGTGTTCAATGTAGCTTTAAAATCATTATTATTAATATTATAATTTATTAATATTATTATTTTATGTTTTTTTTTTTACAAACATAATAACAGGTTTTTACTGAACATGGAGTACATTGTGCAGTATATGAACGATGTATATTTTCGCTTTATTATACTGTCATGATTATTTAAGAGATTTTAGCAATCTTTAGGCTTCTGGAGCCGTGGTATCGTGGTAAAAAAAAAACTTGTGTCCTCCAAAAATCAAATATCTCCTTGAAAAATGTTGTTAAAGTGATCCAGCGGTTTAGCCGTAAAAGCGTAACAGACAGACAGAGTTGATTATTTTTTTAATAAGCTCTTTCTTGTTCCGGCCAATCTTTGGAGGTGCTGGACCGATTTTGACGGGACTTTCACTGGCAGATAGATGATGTAATAAGGAGTAACTTAGGCTACATTTTTCACTTGCTTCACCCGGCGGCATTACCCGCGGTTGTAAAGTTAGTTTCAAATACGAAAAACACTATTTCTTGTGAAGCACTTGTGTTTTTTTGTTCCGGATAATCTCTGGAATGGCTGGACCGATTTTAACGGGACTTTCACTGGCAGATAGCTGCTGATATAACTTGGCTACTTTTTTAGACTAAAATCGACACGCGGCGTTACTCACTTTTATTATTGTACGAAAGTGACTGTGTCAGTATGCTACTCTTTCACGGCTAACCGCTAATCCGGTTTGAATACAATTTGATGGAGATATTATGATTCTCAAGAAAATATATAGGTTAGTTCTATAATATATACGTGGTCTGAGCCCCGGACAAAACCTAATACTTCGAGAAAAAACACCACAAGCTCGGCGCTGGCATAGTGTAACAGCGAGTACTCCTGAGCATATTTTATATCACTTTTCTTAGAAAGAATAATCGGACAATTAAAATACTAACTACAGAAGTCTCTAGCATTTCATACCTTTAATCGTTTATTTCTGAGCTGGTATCCATTAAATGTATCAATGGCTCTGGAGGCGTCTTCCTCTCGCGTAAAATTAACAAAGCCGAACCCGTAGCTGTATCCAGTCTGTAAGAATATAATGAGAGAATATTATATAAAGGATTGTCCATGAGTCTGTAAGAATATAATGAGAGAATATTATATAAAGGATTGTCCATGAGTCTGTAAGAATATAATGAGAGAATATTATATAAAGGATTGTCCATGAGTCTGTAAGAATATAATGAGAGAATATTATATAAAGGATTGTCCATGTAGTAATCATCATCATCAGCCTATCGCAGTCCACTGCTGGACATAGGCCTCTCCAATTTCACGTAGTAATACGCATGATGACTAATTTAAAAAACGGTTTTACGATGTTCGGAAGTATCTCTTATTGTCAGAAACAGGTATATTCCTACAAAACATAAAGATTTAGTAGGCACCAAAATTCTGATTAAAATTTTTAAGTTAAATTCATGTCAAAGCGCACGGTGGTGTCATGGCGTCTGTTTGTGAAAGACGCGACGTCAATACTTGTTAACCAATGACAAATATAGCTCTTAGAAACAGTAAAGTGATCGTCGATGATATCTGACTTTGACTGCCTCGGTGGCGCAGAAGTAGCGTACGCGACTGTTGTTCATGAGGTCTCGGGTTCGAATTCTGGGTCGGACCAATGTTTGTATGATCTGCAAATATTTATTTCGGAGTTTGGGCTTGTTCTATGTATAATATGTATGTGTTTACAAAAAAAGTACACATATGTAATAATATCAGTTGTCTAGTACCCATAGTACAAGCTCTGCTTAGTTTGGGACTAGATGGCTTTGTGTATTAAAATGTCCGAAAAATATTTATATTTATTATTTATATCCGCTAGGCGCTCATAGCCCAGTTGCACTCGGTGATTAGAAACAATCAACGAGGGTAAGTAACGATGGCGCGGTCTAGTACCTGGATGGGTGACCGCTGGTGGCGTGTTACCATGAGCGTCTCCGTGATTCGAAGGTTTTTTTTTTTTTCGTTCGTCGTGAATCTTAGTTGGAGGCCTTCGGGCGGCTTAAAAACATCCAACGGCAAGATTTACGTAGCCACAACGTATTCTTGCTAGTCCCCAACCCGCACTTGGCCAGCGTGGGAACGTATGGCCTTAACCCTCTCCTGAGGGGAGACCCGAGCCCAGCAGTGGGACATTATGGGTTGTTGATTGATTGATTGATTGATTTATATCCGACAAAGTGAACTCTATACATACGTATCGTAAATCGCTCCGAATGGTGTTCAACTTAACATGGATGATTGATGTATTTTGTAGTTTTATTTTGTAAATTAACTATTAATCTCGTTCTATATATGAAAATAAATACGATTTTATACTCTGTGAAACCCATTTCATCAGATAAATACACAATTATGCCTAATAAGAATACAGTTACCCTGATCCGATTCATCGCGACGGTGTTGTAAGAGACCACTAAAGGAGCAAACTACAAAGGCACTGCAAAGAGCAGGAATTCGTGGGAGAGTCACGCCTCGACCGGAGTGATACCAAGGCCTCACAGAAAACCGGTGTGAAACAGTGCTTGCACTGTGAGAATGAGGATACCGGAGGCCCATACCCCAAAGGCCGGCAACGCACTTGTGACGGCTATGGTGTTGCAGGTTGTTCATGGGCATGGTTAATCGTTTCCCATCAGGCGATACGTCTGCTCGCTTGCAGCCTATTCCATAGAAAAAACAAGCGGCTTTAATAGTATTATATATTTCATAGTGGGTAGGTGAGATGCACCATTTAAAGAGTGCATCGCTTTTGCAAAAAGAAAAATATTCGAAAGAGTATTTCTTTGAAGAACTTGTGTTTTTTTTTTTATCAATTCACCAACTACATTTTTTAACAATACGATATCCAGTAAAATAAAATACTTTGTAAAAGCTCAAAATTTTGTTTTTATAGGGCCATAAATCTGTATTACCTGCAGACCAATTCAGCCATTTGGGAGGGAAAGACAAATAAGTCACACGGTATAATAAAACATCTTTAGAATTGTTGGATACATTGTTAACTATATATAACTACATATATTGTTACTAGTCCTTCATTGCCTTTTACCAATTGAGTCAGGTTACTGGAATACGACCCATGGCGCCTTCACACTTGTGTGGCTTGTGTTGTAGTTACCATGTGCGAAAGTGGTCACTAACATAGAGCGACCCGTCTGCTCGTTTCATCATCATCACTATGAGCAGTCTTTAACAGTACACTGCTAGACATAATCCTTAAAAAGGAGGTTTTGGCCTGCAACAACACGCTGTTGTCGGATGGGTTGGTAAAGGGTTTATTTTAAGTTTTCCTTCCCCTTTCCAGTGATGTTCTGCTTAATTAACCCCTTTAGCCACATCTTACGACTCAGCTCATTTGCAACAACATAAATAAGTTACAATTCAACATTGTTGCATTTTCCTGTCTACTATACTTACGACTATCGTTGTAGGATGAATTTTTAATAGTTTTAAGCTTCTAAAATTCCTTAAATTTAACGTACCTTAAAGTCCTTCATAACTCGACAGCTTTCAATTGGTCCAATGGTCATAAACATTGCATACAGGTCCTTTTCAGTCATCGTTTGTGGTAGGTAGTTGACTATGAGGTTTGTCTTGCACGAGTCGCCCCCGGCAGCGGATACCCCTCCTCCTTCAGACATACTGCCCCAACACCGAGCGCCAGCGCCCGCGCGACCTCTGTACTGTTGTTGAATTTGCTGGAAACATTTTATTTTTATTATTGCATGGTATTAATACGATTTTAAGTGGAATATCAAGAAGTATCTAGAAATTTTTGTAGAAGCGTAATTTCGAATAAATCAACAAATCTTTACTATTTCCCATCTGGACATAGATTTTTCTTTAGAAACCTTTTTATTTATTTTTTGCATTAATCTATAAGCTAACACATTTTTTTTACTTTATCTATTGTATTTTTAGAGCAACATTTTTAAACTTTATGGCTTCTCATACAACTGTTTTCGCGGACGGAGCGGACCGTAATTCGTAGAACAAGAATAGAGTGCCTAAACTTTTAAAGATAACATTCACTACAAAAAGGCCGCTTTTGTCTCATGAATTTGTACGAGAAATTACAACCCATATTTTTATTATATAAGTATCTGCATACCTGTTCATTACAAAGCATTACCATTTTTGGTCCTAACCCACTATTCGCATTTATAATTTCTCAATCTTTTTTTTTAATTAGCTTCGCCTTTGAAACTACTACAATACCGCGGCGCTTCGATTTTTTTGAATAGGCAGCTCCGGCCTTCCAAACACCACAGCCAAAGTACTTGCTAGACGATATCGAAATTTTGTTCAAACACGGTTATCGGAATTTTTAGGTTGTGTATAGTTCTTATGACAACCGGGATCGTCGGCTTAACGTGCTATTCAAGGTATGAGGAGTATTCTCATATACACAACTAGCGGCCGCCCGCGACTTCGTAGACATGGAGTTATTATTTGCACATAATTTTTAAATAAAACGTCTCTCCTTGTAGTAAATAGTTGTTTTCAATCATTCATATGAGGCGCTCATAGCCCAGTCGCACTCGATAATTAGAAACAATCACCGAGGGTAAGTAACGACGGCGCGGTCAGTACCTGGATGGGTGACCGCTGGTGGCATGTTACCATGAGCGTCTCCGTGATTCGGAGGTCACGTTAAGCAGTCAGTCCCGGTTGTTATCATACGATAACAGTCGTAAGCTTAATTGGAAGCCTTTGGGCGGCTTACAACATCCAACGGCAAGATTACGTAGCCACAACGTAGTCTTGCCAGATCCTTCTACCATAATTACTTTAACTTCACTAACATTCGACTTTTATACAAACTTCCAAAACCTATTTTACCCCCTTAAGGGATAGAGTTTCGTTAAATCCGATCTTAACGGGTATCCACGCCTAGAAGGAACCTACCTACCATATTTCAAATTTTTGTTTGCTAGTTTCTGTGATTTCGTGAATATAATCAGTAGGTGGTATTTTGCTTTTGACATGTTTAAAATTTTTGTTAGAAACAAATGAAGACTCGTCCATTATATGAATAATATAGAACATAACTAATTACTCAATATTAAGTAAAAGTAATCATTTAGATGAACAGATTACTTATTTTCTTTAATGACATTTTTACCTAAATACTTCTCATTTGTTAATATAAAGGTCTATCGACGATGTATTTTACACACAACGCCATTTTGTGCAGAGGTTGTGTCATGGGTACTATACTATTCGCAACGAGAAGCCTCTTCACGGGGGTGGTCCGGTCGATGGCGCTGTACGGCGCACCGGTGTGGGCGTCGGCTCTGACCGCCCAGAATAAGGCGCGCCTCTGGCGCCCTCAGAGGGTATTGGCGGTCAGAGCCATACGCGGATACCGCACGGTGTCGACCGAGGCGGCGTGCGCCTTGGCCGGAACACCCCCGTGGGATTTGGAGGCGGAAGTGCTCGCCGAAGTTTATCGACGGGTGGCTGAATTCCGGGCGGAGAGTGGCATGCGCCCTCCGCCCGAAGAGGTACGCGAGTGGCGTGAAGCCGCCCGTCGAGCCACTATGGCTCGATGGTCGTCGCGGCTGGAGGCTCCACGTGCTGGCTTCGCCACCGTGGAGGCGCTCCAGCCCGTCATCCTCGAGTGGGCAGGGCGGCAGCACGGGACCCTTTCCTTCCGACTGACGCAGGTGCTTTCCGGGCACGGTTGCTTCGGGAAGTACCTGCACTCGGTCGCGCGGAGGGAATTGAGTCCCGCCTGCCACCACTGCGACTGCAGTGAGGACTCGGCCCAGCACACGCTGGC
>PKRV01003607.1:5995-68141 GCA_003709505.1 Hyphantria cunea | reverse complement strand
TCTCCTACTTATTTAACAACACATTTCCAACTATTATTTATTTTTTAATTTTCTTTATTTTTTATTTTATACTTATTATTAATTAATATATTATACAAATTACCCATAAATTCGAATTTCTACAGTCAATTTGTCCATCTAAAGGTTGCCTAGAAGAATTTGCTTTTTAGCGATAAGGCCGCCATTTGTACGTGGTCGTTAATATGTTATGCTCCAGAATTTAAACTGTTTTAACTTTTGCACAATAAAGTTTATTCTATTTTTATAGCGGTACGTCTGGTCTTAACTACGGTTGCTTTAGCGACTGCAGCAGGCTTCACCACATCGTCGCAAACAGTGTCTAGTTCAGCAAGTGTGATAATACGATAACGTTTATTACCAAAACCCATGACGCAGATAATTCCCTCTCGGGTCCAACATCTGGTTATGCCCAACCTCTGACGTGCAGACATGAAGACGTCGTGTCTTGCTTTCGTCGAAAACTCTGATATGGTCACTCCGGTGCCCTTCAAGTTGGTTTCAGCAAACCATACAATATCTCTGGTAGTGGCCTGTTGAAATTTAACGAGGATGGGCCTGGGTTTATTAGGTGATGTAACTCGGCCCCTCCTCTGACTTCATTTTACACAAGTTGAAGAAAAACTGCTCACCTTACACTTCTCTTCGATAAACTTGCAAACCACAAACGGGATGTCTTCTTTTTTTTCTTCGGGTACATCATGAAGCAGTAAAATCTTCCTTCTACTTCGAGTCTCTATATTGTCTGCTGACTGCGCTAAGAACTAAACCTAGAGCTTTCAATAGAAATCGTTTAAAAGTTGTGAATTCCGCTTGGAGATTAACAGAAGAGGAGGATTAGCTGCTTTACTTTTGGAGCCTGCCTCTTGTTTCAAACTCAGCCATGCGTGTGTTAAACTTGACATTCATATCGGCAATGGTCTTCAGCAGGGACTCCATACTGCTTGTTTAATGTGCAACAATTTAATGTGCAATATGGAAATAACACCGTCATCCATACTGCTTGTTTAATGGTCAACAATTTAATGTGCAATGTGAAAAGTCACCGGCGGAGGACAATTTCAGTTTCTCAAATAGTACATTAAAAGTTTAAAATGAATAGTGAAATGAATTTAAATTGCAATTTTAAGACAGAGCTCAAATTTTCAATGTGCTCACTTCAACCACCCACAAAAAAAAATTTACTATTTCTAATTTTTACTTTATGCTTTGCAGACTAAGGCGGGTTACTCCCACAGAGATGGAAGCAGCAATGGCGCTGCGTATGCTACGGTTCAGTGTCACGCCTGTTTCTTGTGCTGTACCAAATCAAGGTAAGTCATTCATATTTATCTAAAATTATATTTTTCTGTATAAAAGTAGAATAATGGAACATAGGAGAAAGATCCTTAAAGGCTAGAAGTAGAACGCAGTATTTTGGAAATAATTTAAGTGATAAGGATGTTGTTGAAAATTTCAAGTGTAATAAAAATATAATTTATATTTCGGAAAGAGTACAAATGGAGGAGTCCGGTGCTGCATAAAACAGAAGCACCAACCAAATAATTAACCGTAACGCAAATATCCAAGACAATAATTTTAAAAGTAAGAGGAAGATTCGCACACGTTGTAGTCGTTAAATCATCATCAATTTCATCAACAACCCATAATGTCCCACTGCTGGGCTCGGATCTTCTCTCAGGAGAGGGTTAAGACCATACGTTAAATCATGTAAGGTGTAAGAGGACGAACCACAATCTTTCGCTCCCAGCCAACCTCACCTGCACGCGGTGCACCTTGCTAGATAACAAACGAGGCTCTGGCGACCGACCGATGGCGGTATATTCATCCCAACAGGCGTAGCTAAATACAATAGGCCTGTGGTAGGCAGCAGCGTCACCGGTGAAATAAGTTACACACTGCGATCACTAACCCGCCTGCTCAGCGTGGTGATTATGGGCAAATCCCTCCATGAAAAAGCAACAAAAGCCACGGCCCCCAGTTCCCGGTAGTCCCCCTATTCCTGGTCATGGTGGCGAACACGGTTACGGCGAGACAGGGGGTGCTAAGAATCACCGGGTTACGGGAGGCCACCACAAACGACTGACCCTGGCAAAATTTAACGGCCGCACTTTATGGCTAGACTTGCAACTGGTACAACGTGAGAAGGAACTTGGGAGGATTAGGAGCACATCTTAGGGTTATGTGAAGTCCGAAGAGAGGGGGAGGATACCATAATCCTCGAGTCAGGCCACCTGATGTACTTCCGCGAGGGAGACCAACGATCCCAAGGTGGCGTGGGGTTTCTGGTAAACAAGACGCTTTCTGGCAACGTTGTGGAAATTTCCAGTATGTCGAATAGGGTAGCATACCTCATTGCCAAGCATACCGAGAGGTATAGCCTCAAGGTAATACAAGTGTACGCAACGACCTCGGCTCACTCAGACGATGAGGTGGAGGATATGTTCGATGACATATCGAGGGCCCTCCATTCCATTACTAAAACCCACTGTAACGTTGTTATGGGTGACTTCAACGCCAAAGTGGCAGTACAAACCTGCAGCGAATCGGTAATAGGATCCCATGGATTAGGAAACAGGAATCATAGGGGGCAAATGCTCATCAACTTTCTCGAGCGGGAGGGGAAGAGTATAATCAGCCCCTGTGTCTAGCATTTGTGGACTATGAAAAGGCCTTTGACTCGATCAAGATCTGGTCTGTTCTGAAGTCCCTGCAATGTTGCCAAGTAGATTGGCGATACATCCAAGTGTTGAGATGTCTCTACAAAGCTGCCACTATGTCCGTCCAAGGACAGGATCAGCATACAAGACCCATAAAATTACATCGAGGAGTGAGACAAAAGGTGAGAAATTGTTCACTAATGCAATGGAGGACTTGTTAAGACGCTGCATACATCTCTCACTTGCGATTTGCAAATGACATCGTCATTACGGCAGAGATGCTGCAGGACCTACAACAGATGCTGAACGACCTGGCTGACTCTTCTGGGCGCATCGGCCTACGGATGAACTTGGACAAGACCAAGGTCATGTTCAATGAACATGTACTACCTAAACCGGTTGCGGTACACGGTGCCGTTCTCGAAGTTGTTCAAAAATATGTATACCTCGGGCAGACTTTGCAGTTAGGTAGAAACAGCTTTGAGGACGAGGTTAACTGAAGAATCTAGCTAGGTTGGGCAGCGTTTGGGAAACTTCGTCGGGTCTTCTCATCGTCGATCCCACAGTGCCTAAAGACGAAAGTCTTCAATGCGTGCGTTCTACCCGTAATGACATACGGAGCCGAAACGTGGACACTTCCGGTTCGACTGGTCCATAAGTTCAAAGTCGCTCAGCGTGCTATGGAGAGGGCTATGCTCGGCGTTTCTCTAAGGGATCGCATCAGAACGAGACGATCCGACAAAGAACTAGGGTTATCGACATAGCCCACAGGATTAGCAAGCTGAAGTGGCAGTGGGCTGGCCACATTTGCGACTGAGTGGACTGCGATAGGCTGATGATGTTAAATCATGTAACATACAATATATTTATATATATATGTATAAAAGAGGAAGGTTAATATTAAACAGTAACATGGTGATGTGGATCTTGTGACAGTGTAGTAATTAATTCATTTGTCACCACAACCTCCACCACTAAACGCAGGTGAGCATTTATTTCTGGAGTTAGATCTCTTCCATTCTAAAGTGCTACTAGGTGTGTATTATTGTCCCTCTTCACGTATAAACTTTTTCCCATCATTTGAAAAGCTCTTGGAATGTACAACACCTGCTTACAGTCACTGTATTATCATGGGAGATTTCAATACATGCCTGATAAAAGGTGATCACCGATTTTCTTCCTGTTCCAGTGTAGTCGAGTCATATAATATGTCTGTTCTCCCTTTAAATGCTACTCACCACTTTTCTCATTCAACTCCATCCCTTCTAAATCTTATAATTGTTTCCTCCCCAAATTCAGTCGCTAAGCATGGACAATGCTCAGCTGATGAATTTTCCTACTATGACCTGATATTCCTATCTTATAACCTTCGCCTTCCTAAACCTAAAGCCAAAATCGATTCGCAACGTAATTTTAAGGACATGAACTTCGAGGTACTTCGTCGGGATGCTTCTGAAATCAATTGGAGTTTGCTTTCAGATATGAACTCAATTGATGACAAAATCAATTTCTTTAATGGTAAATTAACCAGCCTTTATGACTTGCATGCGCCCGTCCGAGCTGTAACGGTTAAACATTTACCCGCGCCATGGCTAACAGATCAAGTAAAAGATTTAATTTCCAAAAAAGCTGTAGCCAAAAGCAAGTTCAAATCTCGGCCAAAACCTAGCAACCGGGAAAAATACATAGCCATCCGAAATATCTGCAGTAAGGCTTGTAGGAAATCACAAAGCCAACATATTCATAAATCGGCCGAAAACGGAGACCCAGCTAAAATATGGAAATTCCTCAAAACATTAGGAGTTGGTAAGACACATTTATGCTCAGATTCTAAACAAATTGACATCGAGTTGCTAAATCAACATTTCTCTTCTTTGTCTACATTCAGCCAGATTACTAAGGCAGATACCTTACAATATCTTTCTACGCTTCCAACTCCTCATTACCCACCGTTCTTTTTTAATCAATTAACTGATCGTGGTGTTGAGAAGTGTATTATGTCCGTAACTTCCAATGCTGTTGGAAGCGATTGTGTGAGCCGTAACATGATCCAACCAATCCAGAAATCTGGAAAGAAGCGTTAATTATCCCACTCCCTGAAAAGAACAATCCTAAATCCTTCTCCGAGTATCGTCCTATTTCCATATTGCCTTTTCTTTCAAAAGTTTTAGAACGTCTTGTTCACACCCAATTGAATTCATACCTCAATAGAAATCAACTACTAAATCCATTCCAATCAGGTTTTCGTGCAGGTCATAGTACGGTGAGTGCGATGGTCAGTGTCACGGATGACATCAGGCGAGGCATGGACTTCAGCAATGCTTTTAATAGTGTAGATTTCCTCATCATGCCTGGCATATTGAGCTCTATCAACATATCTCCGACAGTAATTAATTGGTTTCAAAGTTACCTGTTTGGACGAAAGCAGCGTGTGCGTCTGGAGGAATCCTTATCTCCTTGGTGTAACACGTCTGCTGGGGTCCCACAGGGTGGCGTTTTATCTCCTTTGCTTTTCACTATATTTATAAATTCTATCTCTAAATCGTTATCCTCATCCTACCACCTTTATGCGGATGATTTTCAAATTTATACACAAGCACCGTTACATAAATTATCGGAAGCCTTCTCAACCATTAGTCTCGATATGGCACGCGTGTGTGAGTGGAGTAATCGATATGGGGTTGTAGTGAACCCGTCTAAGACTCAAGTTATGGTAGTGGGCAGTCCTAGGATGGTGTCAAGAATAGACTGGACCCAGCTTCCAAACATAATGTTTAACGGTACTGCACTACCAATGAGAACCTGTGTTAAAAATCAAGGTATTTACATAGATAATACCTTAACTTGGGGTCTCCAACTGCAAGAGGTCAGTCGAAAGTTATTTGTATCGGCGGGATCCTTGCGAAGACTACGAAATTTTCTCCCAACAGCCACTAAAATTGCACTTGCACAATCCCTTCTTCTTCCTATACTCGATTACGCTGATGTCAGTTATCTCGATATCACGGAGGAGCAACTTGACAAACTTGAGCGCCTTCAAAACTTTTGTATTAGATTCATATTTGGACTACGCAAATATGATCATTTATCTGAATATCGCAATCTGCTCAATTGGCTCCCAATTCGCCTTCGACGGAATGCTCATATTCATTCCCTACTTTATAATATTCTATTTCAACTGTGCCCTCCACCTTACTTAAAGGAACGCTTTGTTTACCTTTGTGACACACATTCGAGATCCCTGAGGTCATCTGAATCTCTGGAACTGGCAGTGCCAACTCACTGCACCAGGTTTTATGATAAGTCATTTACTGTCCAGGCTGTGGAATGCATTACCAATGGCTATAAGGCGTGCCAAATCTATGCCCATTTTCAAAAAAATGCTCAAAAAACATTACCTGCCTTCCTAAGTTCTGATTTGCCTAAAATGTAATTTTTTTCTTATTTTTTATTATAAATATTATTTTTCATACATTAATATCGAAAGTCTAGATATTGTACATATTTATGTATTTATTTGACTGTATTAATGTGTAACACTAAATCTTTTATTGTTAGTCTTTATCTTAATTGAATGATTTCCTTCAATTATTTATTTTTTCACACAAAATTACCCATGAATTTGAATTTCTACAGTCAATTTGTCCATCTAAAGGTTGCCTGGAAGAAATTGCTTTTTAGCGATAAGGCCGCCATTTGTACAAGGTTGTTTATATGTTATGCTCCTGAATGTAAACTGTTTTAACTGGTGTACAACATAGTTTATCCCATTCTATTCTATTCTAATTAAATCCTATTTTATACATTAAAAATAGATTTATTTTTTATTTCATACCGCCATTACGCATCATTTTCACAATTTAAAGTCAAAGTTTTACTTACTTATATGTTGCGCCATACAGTTAAATGGGTCTCCATAATCTAGATCAGGCAATCTTTGGATAAAAAATAGATAACCCACAGTAAAGAGCTCTTAATTAATTTATTTAATTTAATGAATATTTCTCCCTTATTTTGTCAATAAAAGTTCAGATAACCTTAGACTCTGCAAACTCAGTGTAATCACACCCATTACATGAACTGAAACAGATATTTTAATCACCTGCCAGCATAACAAATTATCAACTTGCAAGATATGCTTCAATAACTTATCCCTTTCATTTCACTTCACTTTCACAATGTCTCAATTGTCCGATACAAGGGAAGCCTAGAACAACTTAGAAGAGAGCTTTTCTAGGAGGATGGCTAGTTGGAGTCGCAACTGCACTCTGGTGGCAGCAGCAAGGAGACAGTGGCGAGAGTGTCTGAGGAGTTCAAAGCCTTCTGCGAGCTGACATTCTCCATGTTCGGTCTTCTACTGAAGCAAATAAGTGAGTGTGTCAAGATGGTTGATGCTATGGAGATTCGTCATCGCCACATATCGCTGTTATACCTAGGAGTGCCTGAGGCTGTCAATGAGGACTGTGGTGCGACCCTGCTAGAGATCATGAGTACGAAGATGGGCCTCCAGGACATTTCACGACTCAACATGAGACAATGTTATCGAATTGGAGCACCCTCAAAGGAACATCGTCAGCCAATACTGGTGAGGTTTTCTACTGCAGAAGCTAGACATGCAGTCTGGAGGTCCAAGACAGCGTTAAAGAGTTCCGGTTTCTCGGTAAGAGAATTTCTGACTAGAATACGCCAGTTTTTGCCGAGGCCCGGCAACATTTCGGCTTGTCGTCTTGCTGGACACAGGATGTTAATATAGTCATTAAAGTGAGCCACCATCACAGGTACAAAATAATATTTACCGATGAGCCTTTGCAGTTCGGTTTCCAAAAACAGGGTCCACAAGCAGAAGTGACCCTAGCAGTACGAGTTCGGGCAACATCAGCAAAAGTTCACGGAAGCGTTAGTGTTTTGTGCGTACGACATATTATTATCATTTTCATTGTTAACATAATTCAATCATGGCAGCTAGATTTACTTTAATAAGTACCTTCAACTTTTAATTATTAGCTTTTACAAAATGGTGAATGTTCTTCTTCTTCTTTTGATAATATGGCAATCAGCCGGATCAGTTATTTCTGCCAATGTCAAGTATTCCAAGTCTCCAATTGTAAGTCTTCGAGTCTTCAAGACTTCGTCGTGATGGAATTAATGATAAAAAATATAAAAAATATGGATGACATGAAATGGGGAACATATTTCGCAAAAACTAAAAACGATCTCATGAATGTCTTCTTCTTTTGATGAATGGCAATCAGCCGGATCAGCTATTTCTGCCAATGTCAAGTAATTCAAGTCTTCAATTCTAAGTCTTCGAGTCTTCAAGTCTTCGTCGTGATGGAATTAATGATAAAAAATATAAAAAATGTGGATGACATGAAATGGGGACCGTCTTTCGCAAAAACAAAAAACGATCTCTATCTCATGAATGTTTATGATCTTGATTTCATGACAAGTGACAATCGTGACAGTCGCTACTATCAAATGTACGTTTCGTTTCGCACAACTGTTATTACAATCATACCCAAGCTACGAGCTATCTGTTTAACCTTTTGTTTTTATATTTTCAATTTGCAAATTTCTCTTTTGTTTCTTGCTCTGTTCTCATTAATGTCTTACATATGTTTAGGGCCATCGTACTTAATTTGTTTTTGTTCTATATTGATTTTAGTTATGTGAGCTGGCGGTGGTGTAGAAATTCGGTCTAACTTCGATCAAGGTAATCACTTAATATACGTCATACGTAGTTTTGTATATATATATATATATAGTCGCAGTGCTGGCTTTGCTTGACTTTTCGAATGCCTTTAACACTGTTTGCCATGAAGTTCTACTGGCCATCCTTTCCCATCTTATGATCTCCTCAGAAGCCCTAGAATGGTTCTCATCCTATCTTCCAGGACGACAACAGTGTGTTCGCATTGTTGAGTTGGTGTGATCTTTAAGATAAGATAAGATAAGATAAGATAATTTATTTAAAACCAGATAACAAAAACTCAAAGTTGTACATATAAAAATAAATCTACAAATATTCGGAGCACAAGTGTAGCTGAACTCTGGCACCCATGTTAAGATTTAACTTATGTTATGGGTACCTGGGCTCCCTCACAAGACACATTTTCTTCATAAATATAACTTAAGAAAATCATTTAATTACAATTGAAGGTTATTACAAACAAAAATAGAACTAAAAATTAAAATAATTTAAAACAAAACCTAAGCATATCAAAAGATACCATTAAATCACGCTCATGATCAAAAATTTACTTTTACATCACATCAAAGTAACGTTCAATCAGAACAGAATTAAAATTAGATTTCAAAAAAACAAGCCTAAGAATTAAAAAGTAAGAAACAATTCAAAATCAGTATTTATATCAAAACTAAGTTTTATATTAGAATCAAAATTGTTAAAACATTCAGAGCATTATGTATAATGCATAGTTGAGCACATTAAACATAAAATCAAATCAAATCAAATAAGAGAAAAAAAAAACCATTTAAGTCAAGTGCATATCACAATCAAGAATTCTAATAAAAAAAAAGTTACAGTAAATATAAAAAAATTAAATAAGATATTAATTAAAATCAGTAATCAATCAAATTAAAATTAGGATTTAAAATTAATAAAATGGAAACATAAAAATATCCATCGCCTTACAGACAACAATAAAGGCGCCCCAATTCTACGACATATAACAAAGGTTAACCTATTTAAAATTTTGTTGTGTGCGTGTGTGTGTGTGTGTGTGTGTGTGTGTTGTACTCAGATACATTTATAGAATATATATTCTAATTATAATATTGATATAGAGATAAGTTCCTCCGTCCCCGTATAATATTAATATTACCCATAACACAAGTTAAATCTTAACATGGGTGCCAGAGTTCAGCTACACTTGTGGTTCGAATATTTGTAGTTTTATTTTTGTATGTACAACTTTGAGTTTATGTTATCTGGTTTTAAATAAATTATCTTATCTAATTCTTAATCTGGAGCCATTCAACTACAGCTATTTTCAACTTATTACTACTGAGTGGATAAATATTGCAGGATTTGTTTAGCAGATTATAGAGTCGGTAACCAATGACACGGAAATGTCTACTCGCAAAAGTAGTTCTAAAAGTCTGCACTGGACATACCTGACAAGCTCGACGTCGCAACAACTTAGATGCATCGTAGTACAGCGTCTTATGCCTCCTTAGAACCGTCTGGAGTACAAAAAGCTGTCTTGCGGTTAGCACCCGACATTTCTCGTAGAGCTTGGAAGTTGGATATCTAAACGGCTTAAATGTCATTACCTTCAAAACAGCTCTCTGCGCTCGTTCCAGCTCCAAGAAGAAAGCCTTAGCTACACCTCCCCAAACAGTAATGCAGTAGCATATAATAGATTGGCACAATGCGTAGTACACACCCTTGAGGATATGGAAATTGGCCGAGCACCTCAACCTTTTAAGCACCTATATTAGTTTGCGGACGCGGGCGGCTAGCTGGAGTAGTTGTGGCTGCCAGTTAATATGCTGGTCAATAATAACACCCAGGTATCTGACATTCTCCGATCTAGTTATTGCAGGGCAGATACATTGAGTATCAGAAGAGCCTCCAATGCAAGAATAAGCTTTAAGGCTATAAATATCCGACCATGGTTGTCCACAAGAATTTATTGAAAAGGTAAGGTAGACTGTTTTGTTCAGATTCAATGATAATAAATTAGATCGTAGCCACTTCATAATGATATCAAGTGCCTGCTCAGCAGATCCATAAGCACTTGGTCAGTCTTTATCATAGACAACCAAAGCCGTGTCATCAGCGTAAGCATAAATTGAGCAATTTGGAATAGAAAGCTTGCAGAGGGAGTTAACATAAGCTAGAAAAAGAGTAGACCCTAATATTGAGCCTTGGGGCACGCCGTATATCATTGGAACCTCATCACTAATACACGAATCAATCTTAACACTCTGAGTCCGATCAGAAAGATAATCCCTAAAGATTTGTAGAGTGTGACCACGAATTCCCATTGCCTCCAATTTATGCAGCAAATGTGGGATGGAAACGGTGTCAAAGGCCCTGGAAAGGTCCAGGAATATGCCAATACATTTTTGCTTTACGTCTAATTTACCCAGAACACAATCAATTAAGTATGATACTGCCTCCTCAGTTAACCTCCCACCCCTAAAATCAAACTGGTTGCTCGCAAGAATGTGATTGTTCTCCAAATAAGCAACAAGGCGAGAATTTAATATCCTCTCAAGAACCTTCGATATCGCCGGAAGGACAGATATTGGCCTGTAATTGTTCAAATCATATCTGGATCCTCTCTTGAATATAGGATAAACAATGGCCTTTACCTTAGGGAATCTGGCTGACGCGATAGATGCGTTACAGATATGAGCGATAGGCTCAATCAGGATATAACTGCACCGCTGCACCAGACCAACACTAATAACACCCCATCCAACTGCGGCCTCTCCACGGAGGTTAAAAATTAGTAGGAAGAAGCGCAAGTGATTGCAACGGTAAGTTGTCACGTATAGATCCACATGAAAAAATAGCACCAGTAATGTGTTTTACCGCTAATTCCTTGCCTTTATATCGTCTTAAGAACTTCCTTCCTGTTAAAACCAAGGTCACGCTAATGCAGTCTTTAATAATTCCCTTGATCGACTATGGTGATATGTGCTATTTTGACCTGAATGCAGACCTCCTCAATAAACTAGACCGTCTTCTTAATAACTGCATTCGATTCGTCATTAATCTTCGCAAGTATGATCATGTGTCTGCTTTACGTTCCCAATTGCAATGGCTACCAATTCGGCAGCGCCGCAGTCTACGTGCCCTGACTTCTCTTTTTTCTTTTTTGAACTTTCTATCATTGCCCGAATACTTGGTACCACACTTTCGCTTCTTATTCTTATAGATACTTCGGACGTGGTTGTTCCAACCACGTCCGAAGTATGTATAGTAGTAAGTATAGTAGGTTTGTAACCGATTTAATCGGTGAGTGATTTTAGCGCGGTGCGTGTGCGTAAAAATGCGGAAAAATCGCTCTAATTGCTCTAATAATAAAAAGAAGACGAAAACAAAAGAGGAAATTTTGGGTGCATCTCATATTAAGTAATAGATTAGAATATGGGAAGCATCATACACAGCAATCTAAACTTAGATGTTATCCAGATTTTTATTATTCTAACAAATTGGGATAGTCTGCGAGCTTATATAAGGTAACCGTGCTAACGAACTTTTGGCCGATAGTTCGACAACTTTTTAATTGTGCGGAATCAAAAGTGAATTTCGATTCTGATGCGATCGATATCCAATTAATTAGTTGGAAAATTTGGTTTGAGAAGATGTGCAAACTAGCATATGCCACTATGCCTATTAGTATACTCTGCGATTTAGTCGGCCAGTTACAATTGTACATCTGCGGGAGCACTTATTAGATGTCACTAAGTGTCTCAAATCGTGAATTTCAACGATATTTTCTGATCTCCTACTATGAATCCAAAAAACTGTCAAGTTTATTTGACAATAAGTTAGTACAAAATGTATCACTAGATGTCGTTTTCCAAACATTTATATTAGTAATTTATGTGATATTTTATTTTATCGTCAGGGAGCCATCTATACACACAAATAAATATAAATAAAATGTCTGTTTGTAATTTCAAATTAACAGCTTCTCAATACATATTACTCAGTAAATACGGTACATTAATTATTTATTATTAATTTTTGTATGAAACATTTTATGTTTTCAATGGATTCACTTGAATCTTTGTAAGCAGGTTTCTCAATTGACATAAGTAAGGACTGAGAAAATAAATGTAGATTTTTTATTTAGGGGCTAAAATAAGGGTTTGAAGCTTGTATGCAACTTTTTATTTCTTCAATGGATGTAAGAAACCATAAAGATCGCCTATCTATACTTAATATTATAAAGATGAGATTTGATATATTGTTTGTTTGTAACGATTATAGATTAGAGGTGTCACAAGGGTGTTGTCGGCTTTGGCGGATGGGAAGAGGGATGGGGGAGGGGTTGGGGTATGGGCTTCCTGTATCCCAATTTACTCGGTTGTTTGTTTTCTGTGAACCCGTGGTATCACTCCGGTCAAGCCGGCCCATACGTGCCAAAGCGTGGCTCTCCCACTTGAAAACGACAAATACGCAAACATTATAAAATGAATATTTATGGGGGCACCCATACGATGTTCTTTTTGCCCATTTTTCGCTCGATATTAATAGTGACAACAGGTTACTTGAAATCTATTGAAAATGGTACGGAACCCTTTTTGCTGGAGTTTAAATTTATTTTTGGACATCTGAGACACAGCGCCACCTAGCTTTCAAGCAAATAAATTTTAAGCATGACAAGTTTAGAAGATGTGGGAATGCGTGTTGTCTGAAAAGTAATATTATTTTTTTGAGAAGAATTTAAATTCTTTCAGCAATGTTCTAAAAATATTATAAATAAGAAGGATGATTCATATTACAAACAGCACAAATTCCCTAATCATCTTTTTCAAGTTGTAACCAGACCAGACAGCACCTACAGGATCGGTTATCTTACTATTGATATATGTATATTTTATAAGATGAGCCCCGCAGTGTGTTACCCGCGCTGTATAACTTTATCCGCAGTTATCTGGGCCATGGGTGGAATCAATTAGTTAAACAAATAGATTTTTTATGTTTTTTTACCGAATCGTGATTCCAAACCATTCTCTAATACTCAAGAATAGACACAAAAAATATTAAAATCGGTTCAGTCGTTTAGGAGGAGTTTAGTGACATAAACACGCACAGAAAATTTATATAAAAAGATTTTGAAAAGCCATATTGTTTGAACTAAAAAAATAACATAGAATCCCGAAAACAATTTTGAAGTTTATGGTTTAAACCAATCTTACACTAATTCAGTACATACTTCATCTGAAACATTAACAATAGCCACATTACCTTAATATATAGTCTTGAAGAAACTCAGTCGGTGACCATAATAGACATGGTTACAATAACAAAGAACAACTAAAATTATGTATGTATGTGATGAAATGGGGTTCATAGAGTATAAAAATCGTACCTTCATTTTCTAATTTTGAACGAGATTAATAGTTATATAACAAACAAAACTACAAAATATACTCGATAGATATACTCGACGATCACTTGATCACATACTTTTTTTATGAGCTATTAGCTGTTGCCCGTGTCTCCGCCGGAGTATATGTCGGTTATTGCGGCAAATAGTGGCCTTTGTGTTAATTACTGTAAGCTATATAACTATAAGTTTCATTAAAATCCATTCAGCGCTTTTACGTGAAAAAGTAACAAACATCCAACCATACTTGCAAACTTTCGCCACCACCGAGCGTTTTCTCGTGAATGTTAAACTTAAAATTAAAATCGTAATTTTTTTCTTACATAATCTTTATTTTTTGTAGTAATTAATACAACTGTTTGTGACAATAGTAGATACTTCCGAATATTATAAATCAGTTTTTCAAAATTAGTCATCACGCCTATTATATCGTTACAATTTAAGAGCTAAAAAATTATAATCTAGTTTAATTGATCTCTTTCCCTTTAGTATGTGTTCGGAACTGTTAGACACCAGATAAAATTGTTCAATTAATATCAAGAATCCATCCAGTAGGGATTTTTGAGTGACTCAATATAATAATTAAGACTATCATCATTCATTGACCTGACTGCAACACCCAACACTGTCTGGGGGACTTCTTTCGTAAGTATCTACAAAGTAATAGACAATAAAAAACACCACTCCAGACGCTATGTTAGGACATGACAGACTGATATGTGGACCTGTCAACTGTCATAATGTACAGTTCAAGTATTTGTATGATTTTTCCGGCTCATGACTCATGACGAAGACTTGAAGACTCGAAGTCTTAGAATTGAAGACTTTAAATACTTGACATTGGCAGAAATAGCTGATCCAGCTGGTTGCCTCCTGAGATTTTTCCGGCCTTTAAAAACATAACATTGGCAAGATTGTGGTCACACCATACAGCCATTATTCAAAAGTTGAAGTTAAACATTTGTATGATACTAATGAGTAATATCATTGCGTTACTACGTATACTTTATGTAAATTGTATTCTGTGATTATTACCTGTTAGGTTTTGTTTCTTTAAAAATATACTGTACTTTAAATCATTAATTATTGAATATAATGGAAGCTTCAAAGTTACAGAAGAAGAAAAACACTCTCAGTAAAGGTAAATTAAAGAAAAACATAAAAAATGTAATATGCCGCCCTGACCAAGTGTTTTGGTAAGTGTTTGTTAATTATGTATTTCGAATTTATATTTATTTCCTTGAGTGTTCTGCATTAGGTACTTTACATTTTGCAGGCCTGAAATAATGGAAGATCAAAGATTAAGGTTAGAAAGTATCATAAATAAACATAAAGTCAATATACCAGAATTCAAGAAACTACATTGGAAAGAACTAAAGTTAATACCCAAAGAAAATCGACCGAAACCACCAAAAATCAAGTAAGATATATCTGATTATCTCTTCATCACAGTCATCAACGGTAACTTATAGAACACCGCTGGACATCTCTTTTAAGAAAGGGGGTTTTGGCTTACTATATATATACACTAGCTTAACTTTAAACGACAAGGTTGTTTCAATCACTTTGCAATGCTGTAATCCTCAGAAGTTTGCTTTCTCAGTCTGCCAGTCAGGAAACATAAATGTGTTTTATGGGTATGGTATGCAACAAAAATATAATTAGAAATGCCAAACATTCAGGGTTTCTTGGTGACTACTGTGACTTGCTTAACTGTTTAGTGACACATAAAGAATATGATTAAGTGATCACTTCTTGACACATTATAGGAGGGTGCAACAACTGGAGGGCACTGACATACATCAATGACAATCATAAGTGTTTAGGGACCTATTAGGTGAGACAACAATTTTCTATACTAATTTGATATCGCCCAAATTGATGCTGAGCAAAACATAGGGAATAAATCTCTGAAAAGAATGTTTGTCTTCACATAAAGTTTTCTAATTTTATAAAGATTATATGTGTAGTGATAGACTAAGAATATGGTGTTTACCACCACTTTTTATCCCAATGAGGTGATATAGGGGAGGAGGGGACTAAGGAAGTAAACTTCAGACAGGGTCAATGCCAAGAGAACAAGAACTTGAAACAATTCATCTAACCAGTTTGGTATAATAGGCCAGAACCTCATTTGTAAGGAAAGGCATACAGCAGAAGTGTCTTTCATTATTTGCAAAGACTTAAACAAACAAAATTTAGAAATATATTATATGATTTATTTAGGTTGCAATATACTTGGATAACTTAAATACAACCTATATTCTGTATGGTGTTAAGGAAGCGCGCCTATAGCAAGGACGAGTGTACTTTGTTTTAGACAGAAACTACATTTACAAGAACGACAATAGTGTTTGAATGAGGAAGCTTTAGAGTTTTTAGAACTATTACAATTAGAGCCGTCGTGTCTTACGAATCTGAAAGAATATAATTGCATAGATGCTTAAAAAATAATTTATTACGCTCATTGTTGCTACTATATAGTGTAGCTGCTTCGAGCTGCATTGTGTGTATTATGTATGTGTTAACGTGTGAATTCATGAGGAATTAACTCTGAAATCATTGCCATTAACGTTAACGCAGATGCAGCAGTAGCATTAGACAACAGTGATTTTAATGTTTAGCTTCTACTTCAATGAGACTAGAAGTACTTATTATTTAGATCTAGGAAGATTGTTACTTGACAGTAAATAATTTATTTTTATTTATTTATTTATTTTTACATATTTTCTCTCACACAAAATTACAAAAATCTGTTAAATCAAAATATACACAAAATTCCAGAAAACAAAGAGATCTGTGTGAGTGACTGGTTTCCGTACTAGGTAGAACCTGTATGACAGAATAACCAGCCTCTCCTAACTCCAGATAAGTAGGCAAAGAGGATGTAACAAGATTAATTTTCTGTAACATGTGAAATGAAAAAGTCTGTGTGAATATTAATGTGAGTAAGTATTGTGTGTTAGTATGTGTGTATGTGTGTGGGTGGTGTATATATGTATGTAATGTTAAAATTGTAAACCTTTTTAATTAATAAAATACATACCTGGTTATTTAATTTAAAGACATGTCTTTGTTAAATTACAAGAACTACAGTTCTATTGTGAGAGCCACGTTTCGGCATGAATAGGCCGGCTAAAACAGTGATACCACGGCCTCACAGAAAACCAATGTAAAACAGCGATTGCGCCGGCAACGCACTTGTGACGCCTCTGGTGTTGCGAGTGTCAATGGGCGGCGGTACTTCTGCTCGTTTGCCCCGTATTCCATAAAAAAAACCACGAAAAATTAAAACGCGTATAAAACGATGTCTCCATTGATCTATTTTTATATCGATCAGTGACGATTTAGGATGTATAGCGTATCGGTTTGATAACAATAACAAAATCCTACATTTTCATAATACATTTTAATTACATTCTTTTTCAGACTGCTTTCTTCTTTCCTGCGTATCAAAAGCTATCATAGACGAAGTTACTAAAACTAATAAAGAAAAAGTATTTAGAATTGTTCATAGACTTGTGTTGAATATAATTTACGCTCTCTTGTAAACCTCGGGGTTTTTGACATGTATTAACGTTTATACCGACGTTTCATATTTTGTCATATATATATATATATATATATATATGGTTTATATTATGATCTTGAAATATTTATAACTAATATATCTCATATTTTCAGAAAAGTGGATGGTTTGATATTTGGAATAACTGAGTGTAGCCACACTATTGATAAAGACCAATGTTCAGCTCTTATAATTGAATCAGCTGTCAATCCAAGAATAATTGTGGAACCAATTTTAGAAAAATGCACAGTTAAAGAAATACCTGTACTATGTGTAAGAGATTTAAGGAAACTTACTTTACTTAACTTTGGTATAAAAACTAGCTGTTTAGGCTTAAGAAATGAATGTTTTCTTGATGTTTATAATGAAATAACGGCCATGTATACCAGACTAAAACCAACAGACGACAAAGAAACTAGTAAAATGCTTATTAAAAGGATAGTTAGTAAGAAATAAACTAATTGTAATGGGACAGTTGCTTTATTTGTATAATATTATGTCGAAAAAGACATGTTAAAGACATTAGGCATTCCACAAGGAATGTGCTATATACAGTAATCAGAAATGTTTTGGGATATCTTCATGTGGATACTATAAAATATTAACAAAAAAACGAATTATAGAACTAGACCATGTTGTCCCACCATTAAAATGGGGTTACAAGAGACACCAGCTTTCAAATAAAAAGGAATCATCAAAATCGGTTCACCCAGTCGAAAGTTCTGACAAATTAAAAAATACAGAAGAATTGAGAGAACCTTCTCTTTTTTGAAGTCAGTTAAAAATAGAGCTATCCCATTGCATTTCATGTTACCAACTACCAAACTTTACCCTCAGTTTCTATTACAATAAACTTATCAAGGTAAAATTTGATACACTACACTAAATATAAATCATGGCATACTTCATACGAATGTTTCTACAAATATAACAACATACATTCTATGAAGTATAACACGATAGTAGATATATGTATCTTACATTTTCAATTTATGCATTGCATTAAGTTTTAAACAGTTCAATTTAATAAAATCAAACAACAGATTAATTCAATGTTACATCTACAATAATGACAGTAGTCAAATATAGCTGGCCATTGCTTACATCTAAACTATGTGAACTAAGATAGTTATAAAACAAGGTGACAAGCTTGGTACACAACACGAGTTTAGGTGTATATTTAAATATAAATAAATAACCGTAAACCATGGTGTACTCCCTTCATTTTTATTTTTATGTACATAAAACCATTTCATGTATAAGTGTTACATTTAAATACAAATTCATAACATTTGTAATAATAACGTTTTATCTAAAATAAAAAAAATAATTGATACATGGTACCAATAATGATTTATTTTTATATATAATCACATTTAACTATCATAATATAACTAATTGTCTTAGTTTCCTCTTAATTTTACGTGCAAAAATTTATTATTCACATTTTAATAAACTAAGAAAATATTTCTCTGGTGAATTAGACATATAATCAACCCATCAACGATGAGTAACGGACTCTAGTAAACCATACCAGTTAGTATAAATATGTATTTGTACATCTCTAAAAGCTATTTAATTTTTACAAACTATCAGCATATGCTTCTTAGAAGCATACGACAGAGCCGTTGACGATGTACAGTATAAATTAAATGTGTATCTATCGGTCCTTCCGTCGCCAGTCGCCGGCGATCTGCCACGTCAGAAGTCGTCGGTCATCCACCGGTCCGATTTTTAAGTAAAAAATCGGCAGTAAACTGAAGACAGCTAACCGCTTCAGCGCGGCACGCGCGCCTCGCTGGGGCGGTAGCGCGCCAGGATGATCGCGCACATGGTCTGCGCGTCCGTCTCCTCCGGGTAGGCCGCCATGGCCTCCGCCACCTGCGCCTCGGGGAAGATGCCCGCCAGGTGGTAGTGCATGCGGCGCCGCGCGTCCCAGTGCTGCAGCGCGCCGTCCGACGTGCACGGAGCCGGAGGACGCGCGCCCGCCGCCCNNCCCCCCGCCCCTCCCGGCGCGCTCGCCACCCGCGCCGCCAGGGCGTGCAGCCGCGGGTCGCACGCCGGGTTGAGAGTCAGCTGACGGGCCAACTTGCGATGAGGGTTCACCTCCGGCGGTGTGAGCGATGATTGCGACGGACCGGCGACCTGCAGCTGAGCGCGGTCGAAGTGCGACGCGAGAGTCGCGTCGGCGAGTCTCGGCGCGGCCGAATGGGCTCGCGTCAACGGCTTCTTGACGTCCGAGGGCCGACCGCCCGGCGGCAGGCTGACGGTGTGCAGGTCTCGGGCGCGAAGAGTTCGCGCGGCACGCTCTGACAGTTTTTCCGCGACAGATTTGTGGGGGCGACCGGCTCGTTCCGGATGATGGAATTTGCACTTGTTACCGTAAGTGCACTTCCTACCGTACGGACACGCGGGCGGTGGATCCGTGCGTGTCGCCGGTGCTCTGAGGAATGCGTCAAGTGTCGGGCCGGATCGGCCGAGAGGATCGTCGGGCGGCATGAATCGATCGTTCACGAAAGAGTACATGAGGAGTCGTTCTTCGACCACCTTCCTAAAGTCGGGGTTTTCGATGGCCAGATCGCGGTAGTTGTCGTTAGAGACGACTATCCCGTCCGTTTCGGCGGCGAGGCGCAGAACGTACCTATCGTCGTAACAGACGAGCCGTTTCCCGCCGAGCAGGCGGCTCGGCGTGTACACGAGCACGCGGTCACGCTCGAGTCGCTCGAGCGCGTCGCGGTCCGCGATCGGATTGGTAGGACGCGACGCTTCCTTTCGCCATTTAGGTACGAACGCTGTGATCTCTTTGTGCCCGCGAGCGCGAAACCATTCTACACAGATTTCGATACCGCGACAAGAAAATACCTCCTTATTACCATGGCTGAAACAAAAAGGAAAAACAATTCATAACAATTATTTTTTATTTTTAAAGGTCATATTTTATATTCATATATTAATAACATTCTTCTCATTAATGTGTCATAAAAATAGTCATTTCTCAGATATTGGACACAATTTTATTTAGTTTACTACTAAATGAACTTTACTATGAAAGCTGCATTGCCTGATAGAAATACCTATATGCTTTTTTGCTCCTATTCATATTTTAAATAAAAAACACTCCAATTGCCAAACAAATATTAACAGATTCATTAGGTCGACATCAGTCGCAATTTATGTTACCAAATTAATTATACAAAAAAAATTAAAGGTAATTGCGGATAATTTTTTATAGACAACCTATCGCTAATTCATTGAACACCTCCTCAACTTTCATTTATAATTAATTTCATCAAAAACAGAACCTGCAGAATCGAGCAGTGAGATCTTAGACTATTATACAAACTTTATTACTACTCGTTTATTATTCTTTATTAATAAAAATAGCAAAAATATCTATAATACATGAAAGACGAACCTCATAGCAACGTTACTGCCATCTATGACGATGTGTCGAAGTGGTGCCCTATCCGATGGCGGATCGGGCTCGGCAGATGGCGGAGGTGACAATGGGCGAGGTGGCTGCTTAGCTGCTAGTTTGATTAATTCGGCCAACAGCTCGTTACAAGGTGGATCTGGCCCTAGCCGTTGCAATGCAGTTCTGGCCAGGCGTTCTGAGTAGCCCAATTTTACAGCAAACTCGATTTTAGCCTGTGGATAAAAACACGAATGTCATTAATTTAATAAATGTAAGTACATACTCATATAAATATATAGCGAATAGATCAAATAAGGTTACAAAATTAAATATAATGCTTCGCTGCCTATAAAACAAAGTACATAGTAGTAAAAATTTGTAAGTAAGTAAGCCGGTCCGAAAGCGATTTTCAAGCAATGCAGAATTATGGTCGTATTACGAGCACTGGACGTCCACTAGTTTATATAGTTACCTGACAAGCTAGTCGAAAAGGGATACTGGTTGGTACACGCATCTTACCTGATTAGGCTGCGCAGGTGTAGGCGTGAGAGTGACGTATTCAGCGAACTCGGCAGCGAGTGTATCTGATGGCGTCCTAGAAGCTGTTCTGTGAGCGCCTTCATCGTCACACTCCGAATCATAACTGGAATCCTCGCCGCGCTCGCCTGCCCACCCCAATGATGACTCCACATATTTCTGAAAGAACAACCAAAAAAAAAACATTTAGCCCTTCTTTTTACTCCATACGCCGAAACAATACATTTCAAGGTCAATACATGTCCACGTAGGGACATATACTTTTAACTTATAACACTGTAAACTATTTAGATTTTTGTTTGATGTTAAGCATTGCTTGCATCTAACCGGTACCACAATAACCGCGGACCCACCGTACCCGAAACAAACAGACAGACACAAATTTTAAAATATGATTTTTTGATGTAAGTAGGTACCGAATATAAACTCATATGCATTTAATAAAAAGCTGTTAATTTTAAATTACATACAGACATTTTTTTATTTTGTATCTGTTTATTATTATTGATAATAACTAACTCTTTATCGCATCAATGAGTATGTAACAAAATTCTTGCACTCGATGCGTCAACTACATAAATGACTGTATCCGTGAAGCTTATCAATTAGATCTAAACTATTCTAAACCCAATTCGCATTATCCAAACTGAATGGACAAGTAAATCCTTATTGCTACTTTGCCAGCTTTTAAGTGCAAGGTGGTGCTAATAAACTATTCGGTAAATTTTGCTGTCTAGTTATCATGATAATTTCACATAAATAATTATGTTTGTTTTCTTTGATTATGACTTGCCCGTCGACTAAAACTAAATGTTTTTTACACTTTGCGTTTGGAACTTTGCAAATCAAGAAACTAATATCTTACATGAATAGCTTTCAGATAGTGTTCGATTTTCATAAACAATAAGCATTTATAGATCTAAACGATTTCAATGAATCAAGAAACAGTAAATTTGTTATGCAATTAAAAAAACATCATGAGGATTAAATATTAAACCTTTTGGATATTAACGTGTTGTTGAGACATGAACATGGGATATAAATATACTATAATACTGATGATAATAGTCATCACTTCAGCGATTATTGATTAATAAGCAAATTTTATGAAACGGCGGCCGACACGGGTTTGGCACAGGGTCATGAGGGCGTCGAAGCGGATCTACAGATGATCATTGACCTTTAAAGTGCGCAACATTGGCCGTACCGGTTGTTATTCACTATTCTCGAATTGACAAAACTATTTCTTACTCAAAATACAGGAATTGCTGTATAAGGAAAGTTGGTATTGCTCGGTGTGTGTCATAACGCGGGTTATAATAACACATGTTCGGATCTCCTTTCCGGTACCCAATAAAACAGTTGGTATCATTTAAAATGAAGCTTAAACCCTTAAATGTTGCTTGATACATGTATTTTTCTTTACGTGCCAGTTTCAGCACAAATTAAAAGTACTTAACTACAATATTCACCACTATAATTTACTCTCGAGAGTTCTAAAAGACTACAACGGTCAGAGATCAAGTTATTATAAGCCTTGGTAATTTCCTAAAAATCCTCGAGTAAATTAGCAACCATTGGTAGCTAACTTTGCTTCCTGAGGAAGGACGTAGACGACTCTTACCGCTATAACTATATATATATTTGACTGTATTAATGTGTAATGCTAAATCTCTTATTGTTATTATTTATCTTAATTGAATGATTTCCTTTATTTATTTATTTTTTCACACAAATTACCATGAATTCAAATTTCTACAGTCATTTTGTCCATCTAAAGGTTGCCTGGAAGAATTTGCTTTTTAGCGATAAGGCCGCCATTTGTACATGGTCGTTATGTTATGCTCCTTTTTTTTATTATTGTATGTATGAATGTAAATTGTTTAAGCTGGTGTACAATAAAGTTTATTCTATTCTATTCTAACCGACATACACGTGGGCTGAGCCGCGGGCCAAAGTTAGTTGATTATATAACTCATACAGCAGTTTAAGTTAAAAGTTGAACAAGAAGTTTCAGTACCGATTACAGTACTTGATACGATTTGTCAGTAAGAAAATTCCATTTACATTATGTCACCTGAAGTAGAGAGTCTAAAAACATAAAAAATAATTGAGAAACCTAGACAATAGCACACTCAAAAGTTTCTAGTAAAGTTTCTAGTCAGACTACAATTCGATAGATACAAATAATAGACAATATATAAAAGATTACGCTTCGATTACTTACTGTTAGAAAATCTAACTTATAATCTACAAAATGGCGGTTAGTCATACACAAGATCCGCGTTGAGACCTAGTTGGCTCAGAAACTAAAATATAGATCCAGATTCTCATTTCGATTATGAAGTGTACGGTACCTACCGGTTCGTTAGTCTCAATAAAAATTGGGAATGGCTGGCTCGATGTACTTATTTTGTTAATATTAAAGTTGTAAAAATTAAAAAAAAAAACTTCACAACAGGGCAGTTTCGTCTCTAACAATACCGACAGCCAAATTCTACGTTTACGAAGTAGCGGGCAACGCTAGTAAATTAATAGGAATCTAAAGCCACGAGTCTTTAAAAATGTATCTATAGAACATATGTTACCAGAACGCTAATGATGAAATCACTAAAACCTGTTTACACTCTGAAATCTGCGAATTTAACAAAGTGGCCATTTAGAAATTAGGTTCCTAAGGGCAAACTAGTTAATCGAAATTCTTAAGTAGGTTTGCGGTGCCTGCATCCGGGTTGAGCACGGTACGGAAATGCCCCGCTTACAACAATCAGCCGGATGCGACTTTCTAAAAAAATCGAGTCGAACACTCGTCGGTTAGAGAATGATATTGAATAGCAAAAGGTAAGAGGAATGGTTCTTTATCTTTAATCTACTTTCCCCAGACGACTCTGGCCCATTAATTTATTTCAAAGACCTGAGAAAAAAGGATCTTCAATAAATCAAAATTCTAAGTCTAGTCAGAGGCAGTTGATATTGATGGTAAATCTGTTATTGTTATCACTTAACTAAAATTCACTAAAAATTGTTCTTGAAACTAATACTTTAATATTACCCACTTACGGACCATTTTCGATATCTCACATCTCAGTTTTCACTATATTTAGTTCAGTACCAACTAAAAGATGATCAGAGGTACACGCTTGTTTATTAGTATAAAAACTAAATTACATTCTAAATGCTAATATTTAAGTTATAACTATCTAAGTAATTTAGTCGGCATGTATTATTACGACGTCTAAGTTTAGTGTGACATGTCAAGTTGTTTTTTCGGTACTGAACTGTACACAGTAACAGCTGAGATGTGAGATATCGAAAAATGGACTGTAAGCAAATGAGATTAAAGTATATAATCTGATAACAAATTTTAGTGAATTTTAGTTTTAGGATGACGACAACAGAATTACCACCATTGTTTGTTAGCCAAACGTACGAAGATTGACATTATTCCTCAAGATATGGACGATTGTTATCTACTGTAAAACATTAACACATCCATTGGTTCCAACGTACACGATTGTGTTACGTCAAACATCATACGATTTACGCATTCGGGGTCAATCGTTATGATTATTGTATAAATCTTTTCATAAACAAACTTCTCAATGGCATTCTATTTGTTTTTTAAAAAGTTACTTTTTGCATCATTGCACGACCAATAGTTTTTTTCAATTATTAGTATTTAATATTAGTAAATAGCTGTACAGCAGTTGCAAGTGAAATGTTAAGGGTTTTTTCATTAACCATGTTGTTATCTTTTATCAGAATATAAAATAAGAACCTCAGCAGAGAATGTATCGTATTTGTAGGCGTCATAACAGGAAGAGAAGTGATTTGTTGCTTAAATTGTTTCCATGTCTAATTTCCTTGTAACAAGTAGCGACTGCTTTGGGCACGACAAAAAACCCAGGGATTATCCCGCATTAGATACAGTTGTTACGTGGGACAATCTATTTGTTTACATTTTTTGTCCAACCGGGAAGGAAGCAACCCAGTCTCCTTACGTATAGTCTCATCTGTTTTTTTAAAATTATAGCTACAAATTTCATCATTTAGCAATTAACAAGTTCTATATACTTGTGTCTCACTTTTGCCTGAAGTCCCTCTTGAGTTTGTCCAATTATATAATGAAGTAAATTAAATGTATTGCCATTGAACTTCCTCGCATTTATTTTAAAGTTTTTTTTTAATGTTTAATCTGTATTTATGTATGCATTTACATTTATTATTTGTTGTCGTTTTAAATATTTAATGAAATATAAGATGATGCCGGATAGTTGATTTAACTTTATAAACCCAAGTAAAATATACGTGGGAAAGGCAGATGAATTCTACATTCATTAATTTTGAGAGTTTAGCTTACCGCGATATATCAGAAATCTATTATATAACATTATCGTGTCTCGGAGTTTGTTACCAAATTCCTCCGAAACCATTGCATTTTTTTGAAATTTCTTATGTCAGAGAATCGGCGAACATCTATTTTTCATACCCCTAAATGATAAGGGTGACTCACCCCTAAATTCATTTTTTTGGCAATTTGTTCATATATACGGCAAAAAAAAGTTTGCCGGGTCAGCTAGTAACACAATATAATTAGGTAACTGGTATTCGACTATTGACGTAATAATCAGGTTGACTGAGGCCTTTTATTTGAAGCTGTTACATTTTGTCATAAGTTTTGGTTTGTAATATTGCATCACTGTCCTCAAACACGTCTCGACCTCCTTGCTTGATTCTTTTGTTTTTATTCATTCCACATCAACATGCCCCAGGTTTAATTGTGAAGTTTGTCAAAAAAATAATTGAATTATGCTCAGTGATATTTGTTGTTGTTCTTTTACATTGACGTCTTAAACGACTCCTAGGATAGAATTGACGTCAGTTAAAAGAGTAATCTCATTTGCGCATGTGAAGTTACTTGTGTCTGTATATTCTGATCTGTTCGATAGAGCATTAGTAAAGGTTATCGCACTATACATATTTATTTCTCTAATAATAGGTTAATTACCTGCAATATGAATGTACATTGGGTTACAGCCAATTTTCACTAATCTACTTTATTCAAATAGGTCACTGTATAAAATTAAAAACAAAACGCTAAATGTATGTGGCTCGGTAACAATTGTACCAAATTGCATTTTGATTGTTGCACCTTCGATTGAAGTGAAAGCCATGATAAAATGATGAAAACTTTTAATTGATTACAATGTACATTTTTGTTCTCAGCCAAAGGACTTACAACTATGAAACATTCAGGACAAAACCAATCGCCCACTCACAATTCAATGTAATCTGAGTTACTCATATACTGGATTGACCTAATTTAGAACACATACTCTTAATTTACACGAATTATTGCTCCATACACAACAAACATCCAACAAATACAGAGTTTATTTAGATTATATTGTTATATATAGATATCGATATACGTTTGTAAGTGACTGGCCGACACAATTAGTTCCGTTTGTTGAGGAGAAATTCTATTGTTGGTTGAAGAGATAACAACGACCAATAGGGTAGTCGTATTCGGGCGACGTCGACGGACGCCACCTCGTTCGATGTAGCGTCAGCGACGAACAGGATGCAGGCACGCGACATACTTTATACGATACAGACACACACACGTCTACAGCAAATCGTGCAGTAACATACGGTTGCCACAACAAGTTTAGCCTTTACACGGATGACGCGATAATTAGATGTTATTATATTTTTATGCCAGTATTCTTATAAATTACATATTTGTTTTTCAAAAACTAATTTGTTTGGCAGCAGTTGTTTTTGGAATTCACCGTCATGTAATTAATTGATGACGCACCCAGTCTAGCTAATAATTAGTTGTATCTAATTAATGTTTACATGTAAAATGAAATGTGAAAAGAACCGTCACAATCGGTTCACCTAGTCGAAAGTTCTGAGATAACAAACAAAAAAAAAAAGAAAATACAGTCGAATAGAAAACCTCGTTTTTAAGTCTGTTAAAATTTGATTGAAGTCCATTTTAACCTTTGTTTTTTGGGGACAAAGTTGAAACGATTAAAGACGAAATCATTATTTCTATTTACAAAAGATTAGGCCTCTTATGTATAATTATCATTACTATCAAGGGATAATTATGATATGGGAGTTGAGTTTTTTTCAATCGCCTTTTCATAATTTTTAGACGTCTTTATAATGAAGGTCGAAGTTTTTATTCTACTTAGAAAGTAATATTAAATGTATTTTAGAGTTATGTGTGTTATACTTGTGTCTTTGCATTAGTATTGACAACCAGACTTTTTGGTACACACAGATTAACTTATTTAAAAAAATCATTTCTTTGCTCGCTTTATATTCATCTAAATAATTTAAGGAGCAAACATATAATATTACTACAGACTTGCAGGTCAGGCGGACAACACCCAAAGTTCCAGTGGATGATGATCCGGTTGTCAGATTTCAAGGCCGACCATTCATATTATATTCAGAACGTATGTTGCAGAACGGCTATCCTTGTCATCTAGTACTGTGATGTAACTATACTGACTTTACTCCAAAAATTAAAATGTAATTCTAGTAACGTAACGTAAGGGGTTTTAATGGATAGCCGAAGTTTTCACGAATTTAATGAAGTTTTGCTTTTGTAGATAGGGACACAAATGCTGCTGATATCATATCTCAAGTATCACAAATATTGTACAATTATTTGTATACAAATAGTCCTGTGTCGCGGATTCCACATCGTTTTACAAGATACTTCATGTATTACTTTTTCTAATATTATTTTTGTCTATTTTTAATCTCAGAGATAAGAAATATCAACATAAGTGGCGATTTGGGGGCAGACCTTTGATTCTTGTGTTGGTCCAACATCTCTTTCCAGGATCCTATTATTTTTTATCTGTAAATTTCTGTGTATCCCTAACTGTACAAATAACGAGTTTTCTATGTATCTAAGGGACACAAATTCCTGTGATCATGCGATTAGTTTGTATTATTATATTCATAGACTTATTTACAGAAATGACCATGGATAAATATATTTGTTGATTGGCAAATATTAATGAATGCGTTCAGAATTTGATTGTATGATTTAATTTAGAGATGAAAATACAAGCTACATAAAGCAGAAACAGAAATCAATTGCCCGAGGTGATACAAAGTTCACAGGGTCATCTAGTTATAATCATAAAAATGTTATTGTGTAATAATTATAGATTCCGATAACGGAATTATATTAAATATAAATTCAATCTCTAGGAAGGATTTAACATTAATAGTCTCTGCACCCGAACTTAAATACGGTAATAATACCAAACTGTGGATAGTAATAGAAAATTTGTTTCACAATATAGAGACTATCTTCTTTCCATTTGCCACTTTATATTTTTTAGAATCGACGCTATGCATACAATTGCAAAGGTTCTCGGCTGGGCATTCCTAGGAATAAATTGGATTTAGAGTGGTAAAATACAAATGATATTCTAGTGTTTGGCTGCATTGCATTCAATTCGCAATTGATCTAGTTAGCAATTCGTCCAATTTGCACTAGTTGAATTCGTAGTTAAGGGATTTAATTACAAGCGTTTTTGACTACCTGCACGTGGTGAGACTCATGAAACTAAAAAAAGCTAGTAGAATTAGTTCAACTACTAAAACGCAAACAGTTAAGTTATGGCACTTTCCGAATAAATATTGAACATTTTAAGAATTGACATTTTGCAGACTAGGCATTCTGCGACTGAACCATGCGCTGGTGTAAAGAAAATAGAGGGAAGAATGTTAAGGTATAGGATACGGATTCAAGATAGATTGCGCCTGCCCGCACTGAAGCGGGCTCCGTCGTCTGATGGTAAACCCTCAATTCAGGCGCGGTACGGCACACGCGTAACGTCGCCCCCTCGCGGCTAGCCTGTGAAGCGGATTGAGGGGAAAACCCGTCCCGCCCATCCGCGGCCACACTCAGGGCGCTGTGATGCGCTGGTAGGCGCGCCTCCGCCGCCCAGGTCGCCGGCGGCGCGGTAAAACTGCTCTCGCCGCCGGCCATGGAGCGTACGACGGCCGGTAGCGAGAGATCTCCTCCGACGACTGCAGTGAGGGCTCGACGCTGCGGCGCTCAAGGGGGGCACACCGCCAGCNGGAGCGTACGACGGCCGGTAGCGAGAGATCTCCTCCGACGACTGCAGTGAGGGCTCGACGCTGCGGCGCTCAAGGGGGGCACACCGCCAGCGTGTGCTGGGCCGAGTCCTCACTGCAGTCGCAGTGGTGGCAGGCGAACTCAATTTTCTCCGCGCGACTGAGTGCAGGTACTTCCCGGAGCAACCGTGCCCGGAAAGCACCTGCGACAGTCGGAAGGAAATGGTCCCGTGTTGCCGCCCTGCCCACTGGAGGATGACCGGCTGGAGGGCCTCCACGGTGGCGAAGCCAGCACGTGGAGCCTCCAGCCGCGAAGGCCAACGAGCCATCGTGGCTCGACGGGCGGCTTCACGCCACTCGCGTACCTCTTCGGGCGGAGGGCGCATGCCACTCTCCGCCCGGAATTCGGCCACCCGTCGATAAACTTCGGCGAGCACTTCCGCCTCCAAATCCCACGGGGGTGTACCAGCCAAGGCGCAGGCCGCCTCGGTCGACACCGTGCGGTATCCGCGTATAGCTCTGACCGCCAATACCCTCTGCGGCCGCCAGAGGCGCGCCTTATTCTGGCCGGTCAGAGCATGGTCAGCTGGCTGACCTAACCCCCACGATTCTTGGATTACTGCCAACTGATTACTTAGAAAACTCCTTATTTGTATATGAATACAAATAAATCATTTTGACTGCCTCGGTGTCACAGCGGTAGCGTAAGCGGACTGCTGTGCTTGAGGTCTCGGGTTGGATTTCCGGGTCGGACCAAATGTTTTTATGATCTGCAAACATTTGTTTCGGAGTTTGGGTGTTTTCTGTGTATGTTGTGTATGTAATTACAAAAAAAAAGTATTTATGTATTCATATCAGTTGTCTAGTACCCATAATACAAGCTCTGCTTAGTTTGGGACTAGATGGCATTGTGTGTTAAAATTTTCGAAATATTAATTTATTTTTATATTAAAGAAAAACATTACAATCACAATTTCCAAAAAATCTAAGTAACTGTGAGTATAAAGTGATCGTGAACTTGACAATATTCATTTTCAAACTTAGTATTTGCTTTTTATTTTATTATTGTAACCGCGGGGCGAAGCTATTCGGAAAAAGCAGCCTTACTTATTCCTTATAACACCAGGTTTTATTCGGGGAGAGCTTCAAGAAAATAAAAATACTATGTCCCTTTAACCGTAACATTATTATGAAAAAAAGTAATTAGTTAGTTTCAACTCACGAATTAATATCATATAAAAATATAACCATTATGCTAAAGATATGCTGCATTCGAGACATATTTTATAAGAGAAATACATGCGTAGATATAGATGCCGACTTCGGAAGAATACATCATATCAAAATACCTAAAAATTTGATTAACCTGTCGTGATCACCATGAGGCGCTCATAGCCCAGTTGCACTCGGTGATTATAAACAATCACCGAGGGTAAGCAAGGACGGCGCGGTCAGTACCTGTATGGGTGACCGATGGTGGCATGCTACCATGAGCGTCTCCGTGATTCGGAGGTTACGTTAAACAGTCCCGTATCATACGATAACAGTCGCGAAGCTCAGTTGGAGGACTTCGGGCGGTTTAAAAACAAACAACGGCACGATGACGTAGCCACAACGTTGTCTTTCCAGTCCCCAACCCGCACTTGGCCAGCGAACGTATGGCCTTAACCCTCTCCTTAGAGGAGACCTGAGCCCAGCAGAGGGATATTATGAGTTATTAATGATCAGCATCAACAGGCCTTTAGCAGTCCACTATTGAAGATATACAGGTCTCTGCTTAGAAAGGAGGTTTTGATTTACTATGGGACACTGGCCATGCGTTTTAGTACCTATAGAGTTTGTTACAAGTATTGTTTTCTCTGTCTTATTTCTGTAGTTTGCTCTATTAGACGTCTGTTACGACACCCTTGGGATTTACTTATACTGGTTAATTTTTCGTTTCACGCTCTTGTTAGAGTTGTATACTTAATAAGTATTGACGTTTATTACATCAGACTATAATGATACCGGATACTGATATGTTTCGATATGAGAAGGTTGTTGGTCGCCAAATAATTTTATCAAATCATATTTTTAGTTAGAACTAGTTGCGACGGAGTTACTCGAGGTTGTCATTGAACCTTAAGATATTTTTTTTGTAATTTTTATTTCGCGTGCTTCTAAACTATAAGAACCCTAAATTATACATCATATATATCTTATAACATCAGCTATTTGGCAGCAACAGTCCCTTTAAAATCGATCCAGCCGAGACAAAACGATAGACAAAAATTATAAAAAATGTTTTTTTTTGATGTCAGTACCAGACCTACTTCAAGAAAAGCTGTTAATTTGAAATTATTAACAAACACTACCATTAAAACCAGAAAATTGAATCATGGTATCCTTCATACGGAATATCACAATCAAGTTTGATGACTGACGCTTTGAAGACGACGATAAAGATCTTAAAATATTCCCACGAACCTATTGTGTAAACCAAAACCATCAGTAACATAGCATTAAAACAAAATGAAAGTGACGTCTTCTATACATTCTGTTTGTTTACCCGCGGAACATCCGCGTGTAAAGTAACTTTCTTTAGTAAAGGTTGTATGCACCTATGTATGTTGTGTATATACGTACAAGAAATGTGTGTGAAAATGTTTTCTTATCTAAAAGGAAAAATATTTTCAAAAATTACAACAACACGATAGAAGTATTGCTGCCCCATTTACAATCGTTACACATATTGTTAAGATTCGTCCAGTTAAAGGCTTCAGTCATTTTCAATAATTAAATTACCTATCTCCAGTTTTAACTAGCGAAGAGATTTGAATTTACAATAAAAAAAGAGTATTTGTTTTTTTTTTAAGTTCTTTTAAGTCAAAAAAGAAGAAATAAAAGATCCTGCATACTAATTGACGTATTGATACAATCATATTGCAAAAAAAGAAAAATAAAACGTATAGACTATCTCCAGTTTTAACTAGAGATAGGTTTTTGAACTCCGACTTAAATCCACAGCTGTATACACAAACCTATGCGATACGAGAAGCTAACTGGAATCGTGTTAAAATTCTCAGACACGTCCTTATTTAATTCAATTCTAATCCGTGAACAGATTTCGTGGATAAGGAAATAATATAAATCACTAGCGGTGTCGGAGGCGAAGTGAAAGTTGCGGCGATATCCGACCAGTGCCGGACCTGCGACATTTTGCGCTGGCAAAGGCGACAGATGAAGAGATACACATTAATTAATTGGCTCCTTACACTGCTTTCACAATTCTTACAAATAGGACAATCCAATTGACCGGCGATCACAAGTCACATTTGAAATCTCTTTGATAGCACTACCTATTTTTACATTCCACTACGATAGATAATGTAATGTGCATATTCTCATTTTCTCTTCACAACACTCAGTTCACAATTTAGTAATCACTACCAACCTATTTGATTATATCATCTCACACCTCAAGACATTTATTTTAGACGTTTTGAATGTTTGAGCATAGTATACAATAATTAGCATACCTACATGACGTTAACGAACCGGCTCTACTTCCGGGATCGTTAAATCGGACGATCGTGAATGAACATCGTTACATTGAGCTGTACGTTAAATCACATCTTACTGTGAAAGTCACAAGTGGGCAAGTACTATGATTTGAGAAACAGGATGCTCCTATGCACCTGAGCAACAACTACGATAACGGGGATTATAATGTCGCGCTCACCTGGGAGTTCTCGATCGCGAACATAATATTTAGATAATGCGTGCGCGCGTCGCATGGCATCACGCGCGTGTGCGAGCGCGGCGTGCTTCGCGGCGAGACTATTGACTACCGTATCATGTGGCGCAAGCGCATGCACACCTCCACGCACGAGCCCGCTGAGTGAAGGGGAAGCGGGGCACCGCAAGATCCGGGTTGTGCGCCCACTGCACCCGCCGGGTGGCCCCCAAACAAACTGAACACCGTTGACCTCTGCCACTATTGACACCGATAGTTTTAGATTTGTCGCATCCACACACGTCTTATGATACATGTACCCGGAAATAAAATAACTAAAACATTTGAAGCTTTCTAATATCAGTTTTAGTCTTCAAATGCTATATAAGTAATGTAAAATGAGCAGACTAAGCAAGCGAACTATGAAGAACACGGATCTTAAAACAATTCCTATAGACCTACATATACAAAACCATCTGGCCGGCTTGAATAGGGTCTTCCTCATCGTCACACCGATGCAGCTTCGTAACCTACGGGCGTAAATATGAACAACACATCAAATTTTCAATCCCTACTAAGGAAGTTGAACTTTTTTCGCTAAATAAATGCTGTATCCACAACACAAGAACCCTACTAGCTTACTACGTCACACAAAATTTTAGTCGATTCTAAGCGCTGTATAAAACGTTGCAAGTCATGCTGTTTACCATGAAAAACATTTATTGTTTATCCCATTGCTTGTTTGTTGATTTTAGTACTACTGTTACAATGATTGCTAGTATTTTGGCTAATGTAGTGTTGCAATTTGTTGCCCTGAGTGATCAAATATTCAAAGAAACATTAAAGATTCGAGTCCTTTCAAAATACTAAGGATGAGAAATTATTCTCAAACATTAAAAAATATTAAGTTTTTTCTTTGGTAAAAGTATATGCTTTTATCCCAGGTAAGCAACTTTACCACGTAAGCATGCCAAGTGCAAGAGGAAACTGATATCTAATTTAGTGAAGAGGAAAGTGGCCTTCTTTGGACATAAACAAAGGGGCCCTCAATGTGAATTCCTGGGACTTTTTTAGAACGAAAAATCCTGGCAAAAAAGACCAGGTCGACCATGAAAGCAGTGTATAGATGACATAAAAGCCTGGACTGGACTAAAATATCACCAATTAAAAGAAGCCACTCATGTTCATGAAGGATATCGTTTGCAGACCTCCAAACTTCATTTTGAGCTTCATTCTCAAATGTTTTCTCTCAATTGTTTGAACACTAAAGATCTTAGTCGAATTTAGATAGAATAACTTTTTAATGTTTTAGTACTACTGGAATATGGTTTTCTTTCTAAAAACATAATGAAAGTGATGTTTATTTAGTAAGTAAATCGTTCAAAAATATTTTGACCCTTCAAATTTTACAGCTAAAAAACGCCATAGTCCAGTTATTTTAGACATTTTAAATCCTAATTTTCGGAAAATTTTCTAGTAAGCTCAATATGTATATACGCCTTTATAATGGCGTTGTAATGAAGATGTGAAGAATCGACATTGATATAACGCCGGCTAAAAGAGTTAAAAGGGTCTCAATCAAATCAGTTTTTCGTAAATATGTCCCGACTTGTTTCTCGGAGGTCAATAAATTTATTATAAAATTGTTTGTTGTGAAAAATATCTGCAATAAATGTCTCTTGCATTTTTCTGTAACCGCTTTTGGAGTAAAGCGCTGAGAAAGCGACTAGAATTCACTCACAAGCGGCATACGAGTCACATTCATAGTGTTACCTAACCAACATGTTTACCATGTTTACCACACGACAAAAAGTTCTACGTCAAAGCTCTCCGAAAAAAAATACTGGCAGTTGTGAAATAATCAGAATTTTAATATGTTTAAATTAATCCACTTTTGAAATTAAAAGATAGAAGTTCATGCTTATGATGATTTCAAATGAATTACAACTTTAAATACCTAATAAAATAAAAGTGAAGGGGGGTGAAGTTGCTCGTGTCCATAGGATTTACCATCTCTTACTAAGAAAGTCACCCTATACATGCCCCCTGGGTGATGCAAAATGAGCAGCAACGCCGAGCTACAGGCGGCGGTTAACTAACCTGTCCAAAGGGAACTCACAACCTGTTCGGAACTAAATCTCCCATGAAGTATGACGCTGGTACCTTGGGAAAGTGCCGGGTGTATAATTCCCAACCCCCATTTAATGAAAATGTCAAATAATGATAGTGATTTGTCATGCGATCCGGCTAACCCCCGGCACACACTGGTATCCGGGTCAGCGGGTGTGAAATTGGCTACCGAAGGCTCCCTAGAAGCAGGCAACCAAGCTTCTACATCAGAAAATGCTACTGGAAATCGGGAATTTATTCAGCAGGTCCTTCACCCTAACTTGCTAATAAGCAGACCAAGGAGTGCATCTATTGGAAGCACACCACACTCAACTCAAAACATCTCTGTTGCTAAACCAACACAGATGGAAAGCACAAAGTCGCAGCCTAACCCACCTAAATGGCAAAGGGTTCCATCAAATCAAAATAAGAAGCGGAAAAAGATGTGCGGAACTCCCTCCCCAGAAAGATTACTAACGACCAACAAATATAGTACTTTGCCTATAGATTTAACGGAAGAAAACTCTACCAGAGAAAAGAGTAAGCAAACCGCCCCCATAATCTTGCGTGGAGTGGAAGATGTAAACAAATTAACAGAACTTCTAGAAACGGTTACGGAAAAAAATCAGTTAACATATAAAACCACCAACAGGAATCAATTCAATTTCAACTGAATCCTATAAAAAGTTTATACAGCTCGTTCGGCAAAAAGGACTTATAGGACCAAGCTTCAACATAAACGAATAAAAACAGTAATACAAAAGTCAGAAGTGACATTCAATCAAAGAAGACGATCGATTTACACCAAAAACCCACCCATGAAAATGATTTCCCTGGTAACAATTTTACTTAACATGGGAGAGCCACGCTTTAGCATGAATGGGCCGGCTCGACCGGAGTGATACCACGGCGTCACAGAAAACCGGTGTGAAACAGCGCTTGCGCTGTATTTCATAGAGTGAATGAGGATACCGGAGGCCCTTTCCCCTACCCCCCTCCCGATCCTCCAAAGACCGGCAACGCACTTGTGACACCTCTGGTGTTATGGGTGTCCATGGGCGGCGGTAATCGTTTACCATCAGGCGATACGTCTGCTCGTTTGCCTCTTATACCATAAAAAAAAAGCAAAGCATATTCCGATGCTCTTAAATCTGCACCCAATAAAAAACCTCAACAAGAAACTGATCCCATAAAAGAGTTACTGACAAAACAATCGGAAAACTTTTCCTTATCCTACAACAAATGAGTACTTTGTTGAGTCTCATAGCTACGCTTGTCAGTAAGCTATCAAAATAGGCATACGCCTGGATGCCTGGAACATCAACGGGCTTGCTCCAAACAAAGAAGAACTACAAATACTGATGACTGAACAGAAGTTGGATATAGTCTTGATCTCTGAAGCACACTGCACCAACAGCAACTTTGTCAAAGTACATGGATGCCGCACCTATCTCATCAACCACCAAGATGGCACGGCAAATGCGATGGCAGCTATAATAGTGAGAAACAATATCAAACACCATTTGCTACTAGAGTATAAAACAAACAACATACAAGCCACTGGTATCATATGTTGAGAATAAAGAAGGCAATTTTAATATTTCAGCAGTTTATTGCCCGCCCAGGCACACTATAAACAACTCTATGTTTGACCATTTCTTTTCCTTCCTTGGATGTATTATATGATTCATAGCCGGAGGAGACTGGAACGCTAAACATGTGCACTGGGGGTCTTGAATGACTACCACAAGAGGCAGACAACTCAAACAAAGCCTGGATCAAAATAACCTTATTGCAATCTCTAGGGTGGAACCTACATATTGGCCAAGAGACAGTTACAAAAAGCCTGACCTTCTGGACTTTTTTGTAATTAAAGGATTATCCAGGATTAATTTCAAGGCGCATTCCTGCCAGGACAGCTCGTCCGATCTTACCCCAGTAATACTGACAGTCAGCAGAACTTTAATACAGTATGAGAACTCTGCTATTCTTTGTAACACACGTACGGACTGGAACAGTTTCCGAGAGTATATTGAAAGTGCAATACGATTGAATGCTACATTGAAAACTTCTGAGGATATTGATGGTGTACTGGAGAACTTTACAAATCTGATTCAAGCTGCCTGCTGGAATAATACTCCTGACGCACAAAAAAATTCTTCCATCAATAATTGTACACTGGAAATAAAGGAAAAGATCCTAGAAAAGCGTAGATTGCGTAGAAAATGGCACGTAAGTCGACATCCTAGTGATAAAACAGCATTAAATAAAGCAATTGTGAAAAACACTTCAAACAAAAATGGAGTCACTTTCTGCATCTAGCTCAACCAACTACTCGCTGTGGAGGATGGCCAAAGCGTATGATAGATCTCATGAAGCTAAGCCACCTATAAAATATAGAAACTTATGGGCTAGAACTAATAAACAACAAGCTGACTTATTTGCTGAGCATCTAGCTGAAGTATTTACCCCAAATAATATGGTTAGTAACAACCCAGAATTGCTTAAACAATCCGAACCAGAGGCAAATCTTGAAACTAATGCACCTATACAACTTGTAGCCCTGCAAGAAGTATGGAGATTAATTAAAATATTGACAGTAAAAAGGCGCCAGAATTTGATCTCATCACAAAGGAAATTCTCCGAGAGTTACCAAGAAAAGCCATTATACTTTTGACTACGTTGTTTAATGCTATGCTTGGAAAGTATCCCAAATCATAATGATCTACAAATTCGGCAAGCCTCCATACGATCGATCATCTTACAGACCTATAAACTTGTTACCCGTGATGTACATGAAAAACAAAGCCCATAGACTGTGCAACACTATTAGGACAACCTTAGAGAACAAAGAATATTGTTCAGCAGCATTTCTTGACATTCACCAAGCTTTTGATATCAATAAATATAATCCAATAGTTGTACTCTGCCATACTACCTGAGGCTCATACTCGAACTAAGCAGTGTATGGTACATTTATTTAAAAAAAATAGTTTTAAGAACAAATGTGTCTCATTATTTTTATTTTTTAATATTTATGGTAATTACTAAACTATTATACACAATCAAAATGATCAAAATATACCCTCACAAGTGTCAAACACCAAAACCAAATAATAAAACCGAGATACCCAATCCCCCTCTCCTCCATCTTTCCTTCCCATCCCCCAAAGGCTGGGAACGCACCTGGCACGCCTCAGGTACTGCCATGGGTGGCAGTTGATATTACTGCTTGTTTGCCCCAATTTCCATAAGAAAGAATGTTTTAAATTTAGCTTTAATCACCTAAATGTACAAAAATTAACCTGAGTTGACACACTATCCCCACAATATATCAACCCCAAATGTAATTTGTAAGCTATTCTGCTTTATAATACATTCATCATACCAAAAAGTACATTCCCAGATAATAATACGATGAATAGACTGATCACAGTTTGAATCAGTTACTTAAGCATTCACACAATAGTGACTCACTAATTTAAATGAGTGTAATGTGAATATATTTTGGAAAACATAACTCAAATGTGAAGTGTAAATAAACTTACTTTCTTGAAACAATGCGATAGCAATAACCTACATATACGCGGGCGGAGCCGCGGGCAACAGCTAGTTTAAAATAAATTAAGCCCTCTGAATCATTGAAACACTAATTAACTAGTAAATTGTTTATTTCTATATATTTTTAAAATAATACAATGATACAGAGGATTTCATTTACATGAATGCCAAGTTAACAGAAAAGCAATATATGTACAATGTTAAAAATGTGGATGCATTTCAAATAAAACAAATCTTAAAAATGTTTTTTAGAGTTCACATTAGAATATTCAATATTTAGATTTCTCATGGACCTATCGTGATTTTTTATAATTATTAATATTTTCAAAATCATCCACAGACAATTTACAACAATTAGAAAAGTATGTACAAAAATTTAGTCTAAAAAGTTTCTAATTAAATTGCACATAATTACTAAAAAAAGTGATGACGATATATCCTCTATAATTTATTCGGTAGCCTTTGTTATACAAACTAGTCTACAATGGAAACAAGTAGACAAGCAAAAAATCAAAAATTCAATACATACCTGTATTCTACCAACCAGCTCCTGAGGATTAAAGCTTCCATCGTCTGGGTTCAAGTTGAATGTTACATTGAAATACACATAATCTGGATTCTCATGTTCAACCCAGTATTTATTTTCAGACAATGTGACACAGTAAAATGATTCCACTAGATTGTAATATTTATTGTAAAATTCTGCAACGCGACAACGAGGTACTAATATTATCAGATCTGTATCTAGAGACATTGTTTTGCCGCGTATCGCAATAACACTCACACTCAACTAAAGCAAATTAATTGCATAATTTGGATCAAAACAACCACAACCTTCTATTCCTACCCATTATAAATGACAGCCAGTGCCAATGCCAGCCAAGACAGCCGTAACTTTAACCCTTAAATGCATAGAGTCCCAAAAATGAATCAATAACTTTTTGCACGGATATCCGACAACAGTTTTGATATCGATACATTTGGCCGAATGGCAGTGATTCCTTTATCCATTGTCTTATCAAATATTAACTAAAATATTGACATTTGACTTCAATATTTGTATCTTTCTGACATTATACTAATTGGCGCGCATTTTTGATAGCAGATTCATTCAGGTACTTTTGGAAGTGGATTATTTAGAAATATTTTGGTGTATTCGTTAAACAAAAAATATTTTCTAAAGGTAAGGCTCTTATTTATTAATTTGCTAGTACTTTTATCCATATTCCGTAACTATCATGTGTATGGAGGGCTTATTTCGTGTTGATGCAAAAATGGGACAACATGCACTAATGGCATAATTACGACATTTATTTAGTACTATGCTTTCTTTTTTGGGTTATTGGTTTTGTTTTGGTGTGGTATGCATGTGGTCTATAATTTTGTTATAGATATGTCTGAGAATAATCGGAGAGACGACGACGTTGAATTTTGGTTGCGGCAGTTGGAAGATGGCGCTATTTCTGAAGATGATTTGGAATCAGATGGCGATGATCTCGATTTTTATCCTACCCAACAAGATTTGTTAGATGTTTTGGAAAGTGATGATGACGACGCTGCGGGCAATAATAATACTCAAAACGACGAAGTTCTTCCCGATCCTCCTTTGATTGTAGACGATGCTCTACCATCAAATAGTTGTATTATACCCATGCAAACCTTAGATATTCAGAGACTGATATGGAAAAGACAGCCGATGATATATAATGAAAATCTAACCACATTTCGTGGCTCAGAAGATTATCCTGAATGTGTGATGAATCTTCAGACACCGTTTCAGTATTTTTCATACTTTTTCACTGAAGAGTTTTTAGTACATATTGTAAGCGAGACAAACAGGTACGCTGTACAAACTAAACCTGATCGGCCCGAAGTTATTACAATAGGAGAATTGAGGAAGTATTTAGGAATATTGATTTACATAAGCGTCTACCATTATCCTAGTGTACGTAGTTATTGGAATAACAAGCATGGATTTGAGGCGATAATAAAAGCGATGCCTGTCAATAAATTTGAGAAAATAAGACGTGTTCTTCACTTCAATGATAATAATAATCATTTACCAATAGACCATCCCCAGCATGACCGACTTCATAAACTTCGTCCAATAATAAACCACTTGAATGAAAAATTCTCCAGTATTCCACTTACCCAACGTTTGTCCATTGATGAACAGATATGTTCCACTAAGATGGGTCATTTCTTGAAACAATACTTACCCAACAAGCCTCACAAATGGGGCTTCAAGTTATTTGTTTTATGTTCACTGACAGGTTTTGCATATCGCTTTATTGTTTATTCTGGTAAAGAAAAAGAAGATCGTTTGCCTAATGAGCCCGATATAGGAGTTGTGTCACACACAGTCATAAAACTTGCAAGAATAATTCCCCGAAATTGCAATCACATTATTTATCATGATAATTTCTATACTTCATTGCCCTTGATGTACTATTTTGCCAAGGAAGGTATTCAATGTGTAGGCACTGTGCAAAGAAACCGACTCGGTAAAAATTGTAAGTTACCTTCAAAACAGGACGTGATGAAGAAACAAGTGCCTAGAGGGTCGTATGTGGAATTTACTACACATGTCGATGGAGTAGATATAGCGTCTGTTAGCTGGAAAGATAATAAGCAGGTGGTACTGCTCTCCACTTATGTAGGCGCTGAACCAGTCGAGAGTACGGAACGGTATGACAAAGCCGAAAAGAAAAAGATCTTTATAGACTGTCCAAAAATCGTCAAGGAGTACAACGCCCATATGGGGGGCGTTGATCTCATGGATTCATTTTTGGGCAGATACAGAATAAAAGTAAAAACCAGAAAGTGGTATATGAGAATTTTCTACCATCTTCTAGACGTCGCAATAATAAACTCTTGGGTTCTATACAAATCGGTTGAGACCATAAAGGGATTTGAACCGAGAAAACTCATGAATCTGGCAGAGTTTAGGACAGAGCTTGCTGATGTACTATGTACTTATGGTGCCGTGAGTCAACCCACTAGAGGACGTCCAAGTAACAGTAGTATCGATGCCGCAGGACCTCAAGCAAAAAGAAAAAAAGGATGCCAGGTTCTACCGGCTGTTGACGTTCGTCGTGATAATCTTGGTCACAACCAAGTAAAAACTGAAAGTCGCATGAGATGCATGAGGCCTGGATGTAAGCTGCAAAGTTTTATAAAATGCACAAAATGCAATGTATTTCTTTGTTCCAAGAAAGGAAACGACTGCTTCAATCTCTTTCATACCAACTAAATAATTTTTATGTCTATTTTGCATAGTGTACCAAAAATGAATCATTAATATTTTTCAATAAAACCCCTATAAAATATGACTTATAATTTTTTTAAATATTTTTCCCGATTTTCACTCATTTCAAATATTATAACCCTATTTTTTAAATAAAATTCATTAATTCATGCATTTAAGGGTTAAGATAGTGACAGCATGACCTGACAAGGAGAAGGTGTTAACAGATTGCAAAATTATTTCCCCAGCACTAAAATTATATTCCTACTACTACGTCTACTTTTTAAAACTCCTACCTAATGCTTGTTGAATTTCTCTCTCAATGTGTGCCTGCATTTTCACTTCTATTTTGGTCACATCACGTAGGTATTGTTTTTGTATTTACTTGGCTAGTAATATCACCAACATTGATATCGGTTCAAATGTTTGTATGATCTGCAAATATTTGTTTCGGAGTTTGGGTGTTTTCTATGTATAATATGTATGTATTTACAAAAAATAAAAGTATATAAGTTTTATATCAGTCTAGTACCCATAATACAAGCTCTGCTTAGTTTGGGACTAGATGGCGTTGTGTGTTAGATGTCGGAAATATTTGTTTATTTATTTATTTATTTATTTTAAATCAGAGCTGTAAATCTTTGCATTAAAAAGTTTAACTTCAACTTGAACTTTTGATTAATGACTCTATGATGTGACCATAATTTTGCCAATGTCATGTTTTTGAAAGACAAATTGTCAAAGGATTTGTTGTAGACCTTCGGAAAAGCCGTAATATTAATACACAATGAAGATCGTTTTTTGTTTTTGCGAAAGACGGTCCCCATTTCATGTCATCCACATTTTTTATATTTTTTATCATTAATTCCATCGACGACGACGACTTGAAGACTCGAAGACTTAGAATTGAAGACTTGAAATACTTGACATTGGCAGAAATAGCTGATCCGGCTGATTGCCATTCATCAAAAGAAGAAGAATTAATACACAATAAATACAATTTATTTATTTAACAATAAATACAATTAACAGAACATATATTAAAATATTAATATTTATACATATAATGATATTAAAAATCATGGTACTAAATGTATAAATAATTTTGATGTTGTTTGAAAGAAGAAAAGAAATTGAAACTATAGTTTAATTTTGTTAACACTTGGCTGGGAAGTGAAAACAAAAGGAGTGAAAACCTGCGTTAAAAGTAATTTATGGGATGTGGGGAAAGGAATATGAGCAGGAATGAATTCATAAATAGGAAATCTAGTCTTGAGGTATTTATAAAATATGTGATTTGCGGATCCCTCATCAAGTCCACATTCACAGAGAGACCTATCCCTAATTCTGAGTTTAGCCAAAAATACAGGAGTACATGAGTTCAGGTTCATTCTCAACCGCCAAATTGTGAAAGTAATGTAATAAAACTATTTGGACCGTGAGGACAATTACTAGGCTTAAGAATTGGGATGACAATTTGATTTCTCCAAGCATCAGGGACAAGATCTAACTCATAAAAACTATTTATTAAATTTAAAAAGTACTCTTTGCTTTTAAGAGAAGATTTTTTCAAAAATGAATAAGGAATTCCATCCAATGCAGGAGAAGAATCAATTAAACCATCTAGCGCCAATTGAAGCTCAGGCAGCGAGAAAATATGGTCAAAACTATTTAGGGATGGGATAGGGGGAGACAATGGAAGAAAACAATCTAAGTTAGGGACGAAAGGAGGAGCCAGTTTATCGGAGAAAGCTTCCAGCCAAGATGAGGGATCATAGCATAAAGACTTTTCGCATTCCATTGAAGAAGTACAGCCATAATTAGAAGAAAAGGAGAGGATCTGAGTTAGTTTCTCGGCAGTGTTGGAAGGTAAAGAGGATTTTTTGTTTGATATTAAATTAATAATTATTGTGAGTATAAGGTCTAATAGACCATCAACTAGGGGAGAAGAAGGGTGTTTTTGAGAATTTTGTAATAGATAACCGTTAGGAAGGGAAGACGGATCCTCAGAGATAAGGACTTGATGAGCAGCCTTGTCAAAGGATTTTCCTAAAGGAGCTTTGCAACGCGGCGAAGAAATAATAGCTTTTTGTAAGAAACTGTTGATTGGTAAAGATTGCTGCTGAGTAAAGGAGGAGGGAAAGGACTGTCTAGTCACTTTGGAGTATAGTTTGCTCACTTGAGGAAACTGAATGGCGGCTTCCTCGTAACTTATGTTTTCTTGAGCCATTACAGATTTAATGCTTCTCTGTCTTCCCTGCTCCAGGCAAGTACCACTGGTAGCAAAGTGAGTACCCAGGTAGTGAAGACAAGAAGCTTCAGACTCGATGATGCTGCAAGTATTTCCAGAATGTGGCTGAGAACAATGATAACGAAAACAAAGGAAGCATTGGATCGTAGGGAAGAGTTCTACTGGAAGGGAGAAAGAAAAGTAACTAAAGATTCTATTAGGAAGAATTTGACCGCTAAAGGTTAGACCACGGACTGAGTTGGGATCCAGGCTGAGTTGCGACCTTTTTCGATTGTCTGGTACAACTATTGAAGAGACAATATCTGTCATAGACCAATCTCTGGGGATATGGCAAACCACACCCATTTTAGTTATAAATAGATATATATAAAACTCTTTATTTGCACTCTATACTATTATAGTTAGAAGAGAGTACATAAAATGTGAGACGGAGTGTACAAAGGGCGGCCTTATTGCCAAAAGCGATCTCTTCCAGGCAACCTTATAGGTTGGAATTTTATTACAGGTTGGAATTGTTGCAACTTTATTTATTAATTTCTAAAAGATTATTGGCATCATCAGCTGATAAAAATTCAACAAAAATTTTATTTCTACCTACTTTTTTCACAGATTTTAGACACATTGTTTGTGAATAGAAATTGACCTAATTTTAGAGGGCGAATAGTGTAACCAGAAGATAAATCTGGTTCCATCCACGAAACATGAACTAAAAAAGGGCCTTTATCTGTAGATTTGTACATTTTACCACCTACAACTCGGATAAATGTACACATTCCCAATAGACGGTATAGCCATATTATTCTCCATAATGTTTCTCTTCGGCTCCCTGTGAGAAATAGCATCCTCAGGCCATAATATCTTGTTGAGTGTGGGTTAGGTATATATATAACCAAATAAGCAGATAAGTAAAATATTTAAATAATAATAAACGAAGTATTTTCAGATTTTTTACATGTGTATATCAATCACAGCAAAAAAAAACACCCCACAATTCAAGTGACAGATATCGAAAAAAAAACCATTAAAAAGTTATTTCAGCTTTAGATTACAATGAAATACATGAATCAGAAATGAGTTGTCATCGTTGTCAACGAGATGGCGCTTTAAAACATTTTTCATCTATCGGTCAATTTAATGTTTCGTTTACGATTTTATAAAATATTATTGAAATCGTACTGTGCGTACATCAGCAAGGTATTTCACAAGTATCGGTTTAAATGCATAATGAGCAAAATTGAAATGATTTTAGTACAGTTTTAAACATGTGATATAAATGGAGTTTTAAGACTGCGTTAAAAATCATTTTGTTTTTATATTTATTTTTTTATTAATTTTCGTTTTTATAGCAAATGCAGAACGACTGCTCTGTCAAGAGTGCCAAGAAAAGGAACACTTGATATGAACTCTTTACCAACCCGTCTAGATAACGTGGTATAGTATGCCAAAATCACCTTTTTACAAAGAGGCCTATGCCCAGCCGTGGACTATTAAAGGTTTATTATTATTATATCTACATTACTATTATGATTGATCCCACATTCAACGCTGTATCAAGCCACTAGCTAGAACGGTTACCCTACGGGGTCTATGAGAAGAATCACGAGTCAAGCCACCTGTCGTAAGAATACTCATGGTTTACAGTAAATGTAACTAGATGGCAGTAAGTCATTTAAGTTTTACTAACCCCGAAAACGTACCGTAGGAGGCATGGAGTCATGTTACCTACTCGGCTACTCCACAAATGTTTAAAAGAACTATTAATACTCATAAAAAATAATTAATAGGTATCTTTTGACATCTCATTAATTGAAATCGGTTTAGTAGTTTGGCTCTACGTTTTAACATACATACAATACGGCCGACGTATCTTGGCGAGTCTGAACATAGGCTCTGTGAACCTTAGCGCATGCACACTTGTGAAGGAAACTGTTATTGTAATTTTTTTATATACCAATCAACGAATAAAATTTCCCTTATACAGTGACCAATTAGTACAAATTAAATAAAAATCAAAACTTATACTATATAAATACGGGATTTGATATCAATATTAGGTATCCTTTCGACAGTAGCAGATTTTATAACAAACTCAATATTGTTTACATTTAATACCTTTTATTGATGTACACTTTATCTACATCTTTTACACCTTTTTTTTCATATGCTGCGTTAAATAGTAAATATTTTTTCCCACCTAGTGATTTAACGCACTATTATGTTTCGATGGCATATTTGCCGTATAATATAAGTGCTAAATGGGAGGGTCGTTTTTTGTTTTTGCGAAATACGGTCCCCATTTCATGTCATCCACATTTTTTATATTTTTTATCATTAATTCCATCACCACGAAGACTTCAAGACTTGGAAGACTTAGAATTGAAGACATTAAATACTTGACATTGTCAGAAATAGCTGATCCGGCTGGTTGCCATATCATCAAAAGAAGAAGAAGTGCTAAATGACACTTGCAAAAAACACAAATAAAACGGACTTGAAATTAAACAATACAACCTAACAACGATAATAACAATAAAAACTTTTGTAACCGACTGTGTTCAAGACAGAGATAGCGACATGAACAATACACCAATGCTAACGTGTGACTGAGACCGTGTACCACCTTGTCTCACCGTGTACCGAGCACTGCCGAATAAGCACGAAATAACCAAAAATGTACGTCCTATACACGTGGCTTGGCTTGCACACGTGGCTTCAAAGTATTCGGTTAAGAAAATTTTGTAAATTGTAATTTTAAATTGCACTGTGGTTCTTATCAATTTCATTACTGCTTTATTTATTTCATTCTTTACGCACAAAAGTACAAAGACGGATTAATACCGTAGGCATTCTCTAACAGTCGACCTTAGGGCGATGCAAACCAATCATGGTAGATGCGCAGAAATTAGGAATGACATTTTTTAAGGATATCATAATTATATATAATAAATATCCAGTAAATAATATACATACCTCACATATATTCATAAATTACATATATTCATAAATAAAAATATTCTTGGAGAAGAGCTTAATGAATAAAGTACTCTTTATTCATTAAGCTCTTCTCCCTCGTTGGGCAACTACTGTTAATGCTCGTATTTGTCTACGTTGGCGAATTGGAAGCCATTTCAAATGGGAGCGATACTTGGACACGTGATCATATTTGTGTAAATTGAAAACGAATCGAATGCAATTGTTGAGAAGACTGTCAAGTTCATGGAGCATATCTGCATTCAAGTCAAAGTAGCACATATCACCATAGTCAATTATAGGGAATATTAGGCTCCAAACAAACGTATCCGTAGTTGCCCAAGGAAGGAAATTTTTAAAGTCTATGGAGGGCCCGTAAAGAACCTGTGACTTTCTGGCACACGGATGTGATTTGTATTCGCCAGCTAAGAGTGGTGTCAATATACAGTCCGTGGTCTTTTACGCGTTCAGAACATGGAATAATCATGGCATCGTAAGTAAGTGGTGTAAGTTTAACTAGGTCGAACTGGTTTATACTGCGCTTAATCTTTGGCGGGGTGTGTGGGGGCGAAAGGGNTAGATCGAGCTAAGTGGCGTGAAATTGGAGAGGCCTATGTCCAGCAGTGGACTGCGATAGGCTGATGATGATGAATCTTGGCGGTAATAGCCTGGCATTTATTTGGATTCAACGATACACCGAACATATCAGACCAGTATTTAATGGCTGCAGGGTCACTATTAACAGCCGAAATCGCGGACTATATAATGTACAACTGTGTTTATTTGTTCTCGATATTCTTCTAAACATCTATGATTGAATAATCTGCTTATAGTGTTGTACTGTTAAATTATTTAACACGGATTTTGAAACATACTCTATATAAAATATCGGTTATTGACAGATATATTACCTACTAGCTGAGCCTATGCCTAATGTATAAGCCTATGTATCAGCTATATTTTTGTAAAGTTTCATTAAAACCCATGCAGCAGTTTTTACGCGAAAGAGTAACAAACATCCATACTTAAAAACTTTCTTGTTTATAATGTTAGTAGGATATTGTAAATAATGACAATTTAACGAGCGGTCGTATAGAACACATTAGGAAATAAAGGCAAAAAAAATACCAGGAATTTCAATATCAGCATTTTATAACGCGTACAAACAAAAGATAACAATGTCACGATAAATATTATGACCCTTGACACGGGAGCGGCCTGTCAGTCATTCATCATTCGTTCCTGGACGAGAGTAGATCTTTATTAACGTTTGTAAAACAGAATGATGTTAAAAATAGTGGTGTTGTGCTGTGCTTTTCTAACAGTGTATTGTCAAGGTGCGTTCGTATTTCAAAAGTTTAATGTGTCAAGGAATTCCTTTTACAAAAATGTGAAAAATTTCAAACGTGTGACACATGTTCTTCTCAATTGTCATGTGCGTCTTGTATAGTCAACATGAGATAAAATCCGCTTGAATTAAAGTGAACGTAGGATCATAACATGTGGAAATGTAATTTAATTAGTAGGATAGGATTACTTTGTTCTTGCTATGCAAAATTAAATCTTATGACCTGGTCACTGAGAATCAGTATTATCTCTAGTTATAGTACTGTAAGAGTAATGTATGCACAAAAGTAATGAGGTTAAAGTAGGTACCGCTCGTACCCATAGGCAGTGTAGCTACAAAGAATTCATTGCCACAGTTCAATTATGATTATAGCTTAAATTCTATTATTCTTAGGTCAGTCTATTGTTATTACGTGATGCGCTCATAGCCCAGTTACATTCGGTGATTAGATACAATCACCGAGGGTAAGCAACGACGGCGTGGTCAGTACCTGGATGGGTGACCACTGGTAGCATGTTACCAAGAGCGTCTCCGTGATTCGGAGGTCACGTTAAGCAGTCGGTCCCGGACGTTATCATAAGATGACAGTCGCGAAGCTTAGTTGGAGGCCTTTAGGTGGCTTAAAAACATCCAATGGCAAGGCTTTACGTAGCCATAACGTAGTCTTGCCAGTCCCCAACCCGCACTTGGCCAGCGTGGGGACGTATGGGCTTATCACTCTCCCGAGAGGAGACCTGAGTCTAGCAGTGGGACATTATGGGTTATTGATGTTATGATGTCACTTCTTTTAAACTAGAAATGCCCAGAAACAAAGTTAATAAAATGATAAAAAGTAAAACATTTGTGAATAGCAAATATTGAAAATTGTAAATAATAAATACATTTCGTTATGGGAGAGTCATTGCGGCTTCACACTATAAGCTTCCTTAGTCAAGTTACAAGTATTTCGTGTCGAATCCTTTTCTACAATCGCTAACGCCTCTGTTCATTTGTATTATTGGCTAATATTTGGTTTTGACCACGTGAATTAGTGTGGAGTTGTCATTTCCATACATAGGTTATTTACAAGTAACGTTTAGTTTTGCAGAATGCAACTTGGCTTAGACGGCAGGTGACCACTCTGTGGTTTGCCCTATACCATATATTATAGTAGAATAATATAAGTAACATCGTTTTTATTTCCTTGGTCTCAATAGAAATAACGAAAACATTGATTCATTACCAAAGTATAAGCTATCAGAAAATTACACTATAACAAATTGACATACATTTTCAGATGAATCTTTCGAGGACTCGTCAGAAAACACAAGAATTCTAGATGGAGAAAAAAAGCTCAGTGACAATTTACTAGCCATTTTAGATCACTTTAAACAATCAGATCCTGTGGGTCTTCCAGGCGCCGAGATACCAGATCCTTACCCAGTCCCGGACATGAAACAGCCCCTCAGTTTGGGCACCATGTACTTTAAGAACACCGCAGTTTACGGTATCAGCAAGTTTCGTATTTTGTACGTGAATGCTGAAATCGGTAGAATGGAGGTAGTTAGTTTTTTATTTTACAACTGGCTTTTATCTACGGCTTTACCTGCGCATATGTCGGTTATTGCGACAAAAGGTAGTCCTTGTCCTTTTTCAATGTAAAATTCATATTTAAACTAAAAATCGTCCAAATTGGTTCGTTGGTTTAGCCTTGAAAGTGTAACAGACAGACAGAGTTACTTTCGAATTTAGATATATTAGTATGGATATTACACATCTATGTGTATTATACAATTCTATACTTACATTTCACTTATATCAATCTAGTAGCACTTGTTACTTAAGTGTATGTACCTACTCAAACTAGATCTCTCTATATTAACAAGTGCCATCTTTCTTAAGAATGCCCGACTTTTGATATGTTCACAAAGTCAATTACAAATTTGATAATTTATTATGTTTGTGATCCTGACTGACCCGAGAACTTGTATTTAGAAATGTTTAATTGTGGGTTTTGCCTAGTTTAGAATTAGACAGTCGTGTGCGAGATGCACGAGGATTCATTATAATACTGTTAGCCACCACCTTAAATGAAACTTCAAACATTTTTGTTGACATATTGCCTGCAACTCAGGCTCACAATCTACATGACTTTGCCTGGTACTACTTCGAGGCAATAAACATACTTGACAACCAAGAGACTTAAAATCATTGTTATTCTGTAAGAATGTTTATACACATTATACTGTTAACGTTTTTTTTTAAATGATTGTAGGTTCAAGCAGCAATGAATATTGATACACTACAAGCTCGAGGCAATTACACATTGTCTACTTGGCTGAACAGGGCCCAAGGACCCTTCACTGTCGACGTGTCCGGGTTGAAGATTACGGCGAGAGCAAACCTCGGTGTAGAGCGGGATGGCAAACTGCGAGCTCAAGATATTGTTATCGATCTTGGATTTAGAACAATTGCTGTCAATTTCGAAAACTTGGGCTTCTTTGGTGGAATGTTCCAAGGCATTATCAACACCGTGGGAAATGTGATCTTCGATTCCATTAAACCGTACGTTCTTAAAGAGGCATACACAAAAGCCAGAGCCGAAATTAATGCAAAGCTCGATGAAGTAGCCGGTGATATGAAATTTCCAAATTCTATTTCACCTCTGGATATGGTGATCATTGATGTTAGGAAAAAAGTTAGAGATATGAAACTAGATCCGTATCACATTAAAGATTACAACACAACGGTAAGCATATTCACAGTTGCTCTTTCTGGTACATGGATTACTGGCATATCATCGTTCCAAAGAGTCGGCAATATTACATTAAAAATGGAGAACCAAACTGCAATAGCAGACTTTGAAATTGGTACTCAAAAACTTGAAGGTAGAACACAGTGGGATATATCAGCAATAGGAGGACTTATGTCTAGAGCTGGTACGGCATCGTTTTCAGTAGAATATATTAGTGCTAGAATAATATTAGGTCAGCCACTGGATACTAGAGAGAAACCCATTTTCAAAGGTATCGATTTAGAAATAGGAAATATTCAGGTTCGTTGGAACGGAGCTGGTACTATCGATTATGTTATCGAATTTGTGATAAATATTCTTCCAAATCTACTCAGATACCAGATAATGGATGCTATAGAAGGTCCCATAAAAGAAAAAATGCAACAAGAGTTGGATAAAATTAATGTGGAAGAAAAGATAAAAAACGATATATTACCAAAGCTGGACCAAATGGAAGGCAAAGGCTTTAAGTTGTCTTCACTGAAAGATCCAGAAACTGAAAATAAAGTATACGACGAAGATGAATTTTTTAATTTTTAAATTCAATTCAATAACCTTCAATTTGTTTTTTAGTATATAATTCATTTAATATAAGTTATTTAAGGTAGTAGTAATTTTGTTTATTATTTCTAAAAAAACATTTGTAAGTGGTTTATTCAACTATTTTATTTATTACCAAAATCATAATTTGCCTTCTACTTTATTGAATTTCAAGTTGTTACTTATATTATGGTAATTATAATTTTCTTATCTAAATGCTCGGTAAAAAATTTAATGTAATAGGTCTAGTATTATGAGTTAGCGAAATATACAAGCAGATGCGCCTTTGTCTTGCCGGCATACAGGGATGAGTGGTTGTATGTAAGGTATTTACATATTTTCTATTACTATTTGAAACTTAACCAAAGGCCTGAGGCTGAGTTCTCGCACGCAGTGTTCATGTCTTTTGTGCGCTCATCGAATGTTGAGTAAAACCTTTAGCTTGAATGTATTCCTGTTATAATGTATTACGTTACTTATAGGATTTTTAATAGATATGTAAAAATTTTAAAAATAATAAAATTAGAAGACGTGTCATAACTTGTATACAATATGTTTATAATAGTTTTGTATAGTTTTAATGAGAGATTTCCGTAATAAGAGTGTTTTATTCTTTCAAAGGTGATTGTGATATAGAATAGTGTTATCGATTATTCAATGCATTTTGCGTAACTATTTGCCTCATTTCTAGGCGATTGTTAAATAATGTGCTTCCTCTAACGAAGCTGAACGTCGACTTAGTGCGTGTGAACTGGGGAGCACTGGTATATTTTACGATTTTTTTTAGTATATACCATTAGGCTTACAGCAACTGTAAAACAAATGTAAAATTTGTAAAAATATGTAAACAGAAACTGGCCAAATCTAATAAGCCAAAACCAGATATGCCACGTTGATTTAGAAAGCCGGGTTGGTATTTATCACAATGATTAATGTTTACTTATTATAACTTGAATCTTGGAAACGGCTCCAACGACGTTCATGATAGATGATATAGATAGATATTTAGTATGCAGGTAGCGTAGTATCATATATCATTTGTAATAATCAATGACACAATATTATTTAGACACACTCCTCTGGGCCATACTATACTCCGGAAAAGGATAGAAAAGTTGAAATCAGTCTAGGAAGCGCTCAAAGTATATTACAAGAAACAGTTTCACAAAGTTTAACAGTATTTAATTGATATGCTTCAATTCTAGTAATTATATTATTATTTTCTGGACGTAAATCTTTCTTTCTTTCCTATGTTTGCTTTCAAAAATTAATTTTCTAATGCACAGCTAAAAGTTATCACCTATATTTAGGAGATGTCATCATAAGGAGATGCAATCGATTTAAACAAATTTGTAAATAACTACGCTAGATGTCATATTTATAAGTTATTGATGTGACATTTATATTCTTCTTCTTCTTTTGATGATATGGCAATCAGCCGGATCAGCTATTTCTGCCAATGTCAACTATTTCAAGTCTTCAATTCTAAGTCTTCGAGTCTTCAAGTCTTCGTCGTGATGGAATTAATGATATAAAAAATAAATATGGATGACATGAAATGGGGGTCGTCTTTCGCAAAAACAAAAAACGAGCTCCCGAGATTTATATTATTATATTCGCTGGATGCGAGATGACAGCGCCATCGAGCGGCTACGATTATGTCGTACTTAGAAATGTCAAATGGTTGGTTGTCTTACGAAAAGTAAACAAACAAATAATTTAAAGGAAACATGATAATTTAAATATATTCTATTCGATCACGTAAATCTATAATGTATTGAGTGATTTTATTTTGCTGTCTAAAATGCAATCAATAAATTAGGTAGTACACACGGACTTTCTCATTGTTGACCTCACGAGAAATAAGTAAACAACATAAATTTAATCGAATAATATATTGCATATATATATTGTAGACGAGCTTTTATGACTGCTCTGCTCAATATGGGCAACATTCGAAAAAACTAACATGAAGATTATTTAACATGTATTATAATGCTTTGTCCCTGATTAAATGTTATATAATGATATATTAAAACCTAATAAGCTAGTATAATTATGGCTGGCATATACACAGATACGTAGACAAACTCAACGAAAACATCGATATCCACATCAGCAAAGTATAACACATCCATAATAATCAGCAAAGCTTTAGGGGAAATTGTTTTTATTATTTTTACGGGCATCGAACCTCCTCTTATGATCTTGAGTTGAATGGTTTCTGCGGATCGATGACATTTTCTACATTTGTCATTTCGTATATTTGGATCTTTCAAAATAAATTTAGTATAGTTTTTAGTGTTAATAACCTGGTCTTGTATTGCAATCATAAATCCGTCAGGTGCAGGGAAGAGAGAACTTAATTGTAGCTATTTATTTGAAGAGTCGAAATCTATGTGTGACTGTTCCAGGTCGTGGAAATGTCTGCCATGTAGTTCTTTCGAACGCCATCTATCTGTTTTTTATTTTCTTAGCGATTCTCGGTTTTTATAGGTTACGTCTCTATTGTTTAGGTTTAATGGAGTATAGTTAGCATCAATTTCAACAATGGCTGAATGTATATTACTTATTGTAGCTTTACTGTAGAAGAATTCGCTTAAATTTTTTAATTGTCCTTCCCATAACGTTGTCAAATCTATATAAGTCATCTTCCCCCGTTTTGACTTTATTAAAATTGTTATTGTAGTTTTTCTTATTTAAAAAATGCCTTTTTCAACTTTTAAATGTTTTTATTCAGCATAGACAGGACAGATGGGAATTTGATAGGGGTGATGAATTTTCGAAAGCCACATTTTTATTTTTATTCATTAATTTTATCTCGACCAAAACTTGAAGACTCGAAGACTTAAGATTTTCAGAAGAGATCACATTATATTAGACAAACAAAGTATGAAATTAAAATTATAATACAAAAAAGGTTGCAAGAAACTGCAGAAAAAAATGGCTGCAAAACTCTGAGAGTCATAAAATCGTTTGAGGTATTCAATTTTGAAATTGTGTTGTACTGGCCGCATAGGCGATTTTGTTTTATACTACAAAAGAAGTATTCACAGAAAATTTGTACCGTGATATTGTTCTTTTGCAATTTTTTATAAATTTCTGCAAATCTCTTTGTAATTATGCCCGCATCAACTTTCTCAAAGTAGTGTAATAATTAAAAAAAAATTGTTAAAGGCAGTGTATAGTTGAGGGCAAAAAAATATTCCGGTTATTTTTAACTACTGCAAAAAATATCTTTTCCATTTGTATGATTCATCTTTAAAATTATGTATTTCTTCTATAATTTGTTGTATTTAGTGAAGACCTTCAGTTATTATTACTAAAATCTAACCTTTTTTTATAAATAGTCCAACATTTGTTATTGATATTGATCGTTCAACGGGTTTGATTTTTGTTTTGTTAGCCAAGAAAGGAGCTTTTCTGTTTGTACGGTAATTCCGAATTTAAATCGAATATGTACCTTTAAACTAGCAATTCTTGCATAAATATATAATCTGAAATTTTCATCAAATATGTATGCAGGGGGTTTCTGTTGCGATAAATCGATCTAGCTAGAAAACAATTTTGAATTAAACCAAAAAAAAAATACTGTCAAAGCTCGGTAATAAACATTTCATTTTAATTAAATCATGCTTACTATCTAACATTATGTTTTTCATGACGATAACAGTTGTCTTAAGTATCATATACGCATGACAGACACTTGTATAAGAAATGTTGTTTAAAAAAGAGTTTTTAGGGGGGGGTCCATAAATTACGTGATATGTTTAAGGTGGGAAGGGGGTCGAGTCAAATCAACTAATCTTACGTTGGACAGAGGGGGGTCTCAGCAAATATCACGCAATTTTTTTTCTGATTGAAACAAAAGAAAATAAATACTATTTCGGTCCATTTAATCCAGATTATACACGCTTGATATTTATTCTTAAGCGGAATTGTAATACGATTAAAATCAATCGCTAATTCGTTCGAAAGAAAATAATTTCGTTCATACTTCGACGTTATACATCTACTGAGTATCAAACCACCTTATTTGTTTTATATCAAACAGCTCAATTTAATCTGAATTTACGGTTCAGTCTAGCACGTACTTTTGGTTTCACGCCACTGTCAGACCACGCGACAGTGGCGCGAATGAACATGCGGCCCAAAACATGGTCAAGTTGAGCGACAAGTTCTTGTCGTCTTCCTTCAACATCTGCTGGTTTGTCAGAGGGCTGTCTAAAATAGTGTCCATGAACTGTGCTGTCGTCTGCATAACAATGAATGTTGCCAAGGGCTAACATGCCATTGATATGCATAAGGAACAGTGTAGGCGACAGGACGGAGCCTTGAGGTACTCCGGCGTTAATCCATTGATACTCGGAGGCCGCACCGTCGCAAAGGACTCTGATGCGGCGCTGGTGCAGAAACGCGGCAGTCCAATTACAGAGTTTGGGGGGCAAACCGAAAGCCGGTAGCTTGGAGAGAAGCGAACGGTGCCAAACCCTATCAAAAGCCTTGGCCATGTCGAGGCTGATGGCCAAGGATTCCCCATGCCTGTCAATAGCCTCACCCCAAAGGTGTGTGACGTACGCTAAAAGATCACCCGTGGACAGGTTCGGTCTGNAAGCTGTCGTTTTAGGTTGGTCTTCTGTGCGAGGGTAGTACCGCCCCGGTCGAGCCGGCCCGTTCGTGCTGAGATCAGCGTGGCTCTACTACCTACTTAAGGTCCTCTGTTAGTTTTATAGGTTATAAAATACGCCTACGTTCTGCATACATATTTCATAAAACAGTTTTCGGAAGACCCTCTAAAGTTCAAAATAGCTTGACTGTATCTTATTATAATAATTATATATAATAATTATCATCAAATATCTTTTTTCTATTTTATATTAAAAATATCTACAAATAAATAAAGTTGGAGTGTCTGCTTGTAATATTAAAATAACCGCATTTCGTAAATGTTTTGTTTGTCTGTTTGTTTCTGACAATCTCTGACACGGCTGGACTGATTTTGACGGGACCAAAGTCAAAAGTACATAATTAGCCCTACTCTTTAAGATAGTTTCGCCCTGCGGCGTTACTCGCGGCTACAACAATAGTAGCTGGGAACAACGCGAGACTCGAGATTTCTCTCAGTTTTTCATCCTAATTCCCGCTCTGAAACCTTCAGAGAAGAGGAGGTTCGGATTCCCTTGAATTTAAAAATACTGCGTCCCCTAAAAGTTGTTATTTATATATCTGTGTATACATTTAGCTACCACTCCTGTTACTTCTATTAATATTGGGATTGTTTCTGTTTGTGTGTTCCATAAGCGTGATATTGCTATTTTTAATGAGTGATATTTGCTGAGTTTTTCTATTTCTTTCGGTCCTATGTTATAGTATGATGGTACGGTTATGTCTATCAAGTAAGTTTTGTTTTCTGCTTTACTTATGTATATTATGTCTGGCCTATTGTGTGTTATAGTGACGTCTGTTTATACTGGTATCTCCTACATGAGTTTTGCAAATTCGTTGTCAGTTTCATGTATGTTTGTAAAGTCGTCGGTGACACAAAATTTATATTCCAAATGCGGGTGCAATATTAAAACAATCTGTTATTCGCCTTATACATATTGCATTTTTATTGGATCAAGCAAATTTTGACATACAAAAAACTATTTCTGAAAAATATAAAGTCATTATGATTAAATCGAAGAAAAATAAATTACATCGTTATACCTAATCGAATCAAAGTTAACATCATTTCACTTTAATGTATTGAGGGCAAATATTTAAAATTAAACAACTTTCGAGACATTGTCACGGGTACCTGGAAGAGATTGCCGTTGAAGTATAAGGCCGCCAATTGTACTACCGACCTACCTAGCTTTATGTTATGTACTTAATTATCTTATAAACAATAAAGCGATTTATGACTTCAACTTTTTTTGCTTTATGGGTCTACGGACGAATTTCAATACGAAACTATTGCATTGTAGGGTTTTGTTCTACCTGCGTGGTGTGCAATATAAAAGACTGCAAAACTGTGCCATTTTGGTAGTCGCTCACCTCGGCCGGTCTCGATAAGACTTCTATGTGACTTCTTGTTCAATTCTGCGAGTACAACATACTCCTAAATAAATTCGCCGCGATAAACCTTAACGAAATAGATTATTCCAGCAGCATATAACCTGAAAGTATAGTGTGCTTTCTAACCCAATATCAAGAACACTCACGTCCAGCGAAGATTGTTTGTGTGAGAGGTAAGTTCTCTTTATATATTTTTCTATTGAGTCGGTTTGTGTACTTTTGATGTTTCTTTCCTCTCTAAAGTTCTGCAATTTATTTCACGCTTTCCCTCACTCTTCAAGGATGATTTGCATTATTTTTTTTCGCGTGTAAAAGAAAAGATAATTGAAAAAAAAAATATTTTTCCTGCTCTGCTTCCCTCTGACAACTTACAATATTTATGTATAAGTATAACATATTAAGTATGGCATATAGCAAAAATTTATGTTGTCCTTTGATATAAAAAAAATAATTGTTCATTGAATGCATGACTAAAAAGTAGGTTCATTTAACTGAAATCAACCAATTTTTATGGACCTAAAATCAACGCGATACTTTAAATTGTTTCCCTTGTGAACATTTTTCGGACTTTTCTCTTAAAAAACCTGGAGAACTCTGAGAAAGTTTTCAAAACTCTTTAAAAGTCTTTTTCTGAAAAAAGTCCGAAAATTTTCCACAAGCGTTGTGTTACAATAGCTTCAGCTATGTAAAAATGAAATGGAATTACACTAACTATTACTTTAGTTTTATCAAGTTGAAATTCATACACTTATATAGGCTTACTTCCCGTGAACTTAGTGTCTTGAAATTTAGTATGAATCATAATATACTAGCACAGATAAAGTAACAATTTAAAATCTAAAATAAAATTTTTTAGTTACCTACCAGATTTTTAAGGAACTAGACTAGAGTACCCATAGCTTTAGTATGCTGTCGGCAGTTTTAATATCCAAGTTTTTGTAGAGTTCGTACAATTCATTCAAGAATTGTGTTTGTCTAATTAAATATTTTGCACGTGAGTTTTTCAATTTACAGAGTTGTCTGCAGTTCATACCATTCATTCTATTGCTATATTTTGGTATGTGTAATAATTTTTTAATCTATTAGTCTCGTACTGGCTTAGTCAAGACACGCTCCCGAATTCGGATTATGATGATGAGTGATGACGACAAAATTATTGTTGAAAATAATCTAATGAATACTTATACATATATCTTTTATTTAATATGTTTTTATTTGAACTGTATTTGTCAGTAACGAGGTATTAATGGTATCTGAGGACCGTGCTGGTCCTTTTGATTTAAATTACAAAGTTGTTCGTTAACAAATTTTTCAAATTTTTGTTTTTGTTGGTAGTACAATAAATAACCCATCTACCTGCTATTGTTGTCTGTGCAGTACTTCCCCGAGCCCCTGTCAGCTTACAATTTTTCGCACAGCATTCTATTTTTCTCTCTCTTTCAGCGTACACTCCTATCTCTCTATTCATCTCGTAACAATGTTACCGTTATATTGTTTTAAATACTTAGTTTCGTTTTATATTATTCTAAGGTTATTCGTACAATTTCTTTAAGGGTATTCGTAAGGTATAGATAGATAGATAGAAAACTCTTTATTTGCACACTATAATATTACAGTTAGCAAACAGTACATAAAATGTGAGACGGAGTGTACAAAGGGCGGCCTTATTGCCTAAAGCAATATCTTCGAGGTAACCTTAATTAGTATCAGTTCAACTTGGACAGTAATGATTTTTTTAAAGCGCGATTCTACAGACATAGTTACAGAGCGCACATGTTAGAAATGAACTATTCAAATTAAACACAAATAGACTTCACCATTAGTTTATGAGTCTTTGGGTTGTAAATGGTCATTTCAAAAGGAATGGTCGGCTTTGAAAAGAAGATTTAACAGGTATTCATAAAACGGATCCAATAAATACCCAGACTCGAAACAATGAAATGTGTATTACACTTTCACAAAGTTTTGTCCCATGTTGTCATAAAACCATTTTCACTCAGTGCAGGTACTAGGTAGTGGTGCTGTCTGTAAATACTTTACCGATTCATTAACAACCCAAAAAGTCTCACTGCTGGGCTTTACCCACAATGTCTCAAAAATGACCGATAATATTACACCATTCGTGCAGTTGTAGTTGTCCCTATGTAAATAGAATGTGATTATCGAATAGATATTTCCCAATATACGTTGTATGCGAACATAACTTCAAAGCAGTCATAGTAGTTAAACGAACTATAATACATTTTATTTTAAGTTACATATCTGCCTGCCAGCAGGTAAGTGATCATGTCTAGTAAAATATAATTTTAAAATGGTTTTATATTACTAGCGGGATTATTACTAGCGCTCACGGTAATACGTAGCTTTTTATAAATTAAGTAGGTATCTTCATGGTGTTATTTAAAATCGATGTAGCCCTAAGCTGTAAAGTGTAACAAATAGACCTAATTACATTCGTATCTACTACTCGTGCGCGATAACTTGAGACCCGCGTGGAATTCGTCACCCCTCCCCTCATACCCGCGCACCTACCCTATGACGCCCGCAGTGTGAACACTGCGGGCGAATTCCACGCGGGTCTCAAGTTATCGCGCACGAGTAGTATACTAAAACTTGTCGTTAACATTGCACGGACTACCCCTCCGCCGCCGCGCACCCGCGCCCCTCTCATTCTTAGCAGGCACTTCATGGTGCATCGTTCAGTTCAATCTTATTGTGGTAACTTTTAAACTGTTCATCCAGAATTCTTAGTGTAGGTAAAAGACATTGTTTATGTACATTAAATACTGAAAGCGAAAAATGGCTCACTATTGGTAAGAAATTTTATGAATACTTTAAAATTTGCATAGTGCAATGTATCTATTTTGTGTTTGGCTCATTACTTATGATGTACTGGCTTCCCCATGAAAGGTTGATATAAACTGTCGCGAACAGACATCGAGACCAGTTCATTTTATATTATTTAAAGATAGTTTGTTGTCTATTTTTATCTCTTTGTTTTTCTAATAAACTGAAATAAATATAAAATGACACATCTGTCATGCCATAGCACGAATAACAAAATGTGTCATGATGACTAACGCGTGTAAAAGAAGCATGTGAAGCACTAAGAACCACATCAAGAATTTCGGTATTACTTTGTGTATGAATATGAAATAACATTTTTTTGTTTCTTGAATATTTTTAGAAATCTTTGCCAAGTGCGGAAATGGAAAGGGAACAGACAATGCTATCTTCGCCTGAACACACAGAGAATATAAGACGACGCAGCACAGCACAGGCGCCTACAAGAATAGTAAGTGTACGCTATGAGAATTTCATAAGAAATGCCGATGTGTTTAGTCCTTCGTTATTGATTTTGATTGCCTCGTTGGTTTAGCGTATGGGACTCTCGTCAAAGAAGTCTCCGGTTCGATTCCCGGGTCAGCCCAGTGCTATTGAGTTTTCCTGGTATTTCTCCGCCCATCCGCGGCCACACTCAGGGTGGCATGAGGCGCTGGTAGGCGCGCCTCCGCCGCCTGGTTCGCCGGCGGCGGATCGGGTCCGAGTGGAGATCGTCCTCCCGGGCCTTCTCCGCGAGATGATTTCCTCGCAGAAGGTCGCGACCGCGGTAAAACTGCTCTCGCCGCCGGCCATGGAGCGTACGACGCCCGGCAGCGAGAGATCTCCTCCGATTGCTGCAGTGAGGGCCCGACGCTGCGGCGCCCAAGCGGGGCACACCACCAGCGTGTGCTGAGCCGAGTCCTCACTGCAGTCGCAGTGGTGGCAGGCGGGACTCAATTCCCTCCGCGCCACCGAGTGCAGGTACTTCTCGAAGCAACCGTGCCCGGAAAGCACCTGCGTCAGTCGGAAGGAAAAGGTCCCGTGCTGCCGCCCTGCCCACTCGAGGATGACCGGCTGGAAGGCATCCACGGTGGCGAAGCCAGCACGTGGAACCTCCAGCCGCGAAGACCAACGAGCCATCGTGGCTCGACGGGCGGAGGGCGAACGCCACTCTCCGCCCGGAATTCAGCCACCCGTCGGTAAACTTCGGCGAGCACTTCCGCCTCCAAATCCCACGGGGGTGTCTCGGCCAAGGCGCACGCCGCCTCGGTCGACACCGTGCAGTATCCGCGTATGGCTCTGACCGCCAATACCCTCTGAGGCCGCCAGAGGCGCGC
>PKRV01003602.1:22143-134576 GCA_003709505.1 Hyphantria cunea | reverse complement strand
GTCGACAAAAACTGTGAGAGTCGTTCGTGTTTGGGTGACAACACTAATCAAGTGTGCAATCGACTCCTCCGTGGTATATCCAGGCCCCCATATTTTGACATTTTCAATTTCCGCAATCGTACTTTCAATTTTGACTTGAAGCAAAGCTTTTATACTTATAATTAGTTTTGGATTTCATTGATGATTATCTAATGAAATTCTGTTTGTCGGCCAGATTATCTTTATAGTACAAATGGACGAGTTAAGTTAGTAAGTAATATTATTAACACGAGTTTTGCCAGGATAGCTATAAACATTTTGCTCCATAATGGTTGGTTGGTTTTACATGTTTAAATTAACATTATTTTGTGGTAAAACAGACATTTTAAATATTAATTTATTATTGTTATATTATTATTCACTCATCACAATCACAAGACAAATCTAAACAACTTGTATTAGTATGTTTAAGATAAAAGAAAAAAAACCCAATGAACTTGTATAACGTGGAATAACTTTGCTTGTAGTAAAATAATTATATAATATAACGCTGCATTANGGAATAACTACACGAGATTAATGACAACGATGTCTTAAAACTAAAAGGTACGAGTAGCGGCATTATCGCTCGATGGCAATATCTTACAGGCAGTCATGGGTCAGAAAGAAAAAAATGGGATTGTTAATGTACCTGGTGTATTAGAAAGTGACTAGGAAAGGGAAATTAAGTAGTGTATATAAATTAATTACTATTTATTTTAAAACGATTAAGAATATTCAGTCGTCGTATATTCACTATTCCACGTAACGCCCTTTGTCGAGAACACTGGTTTGCCCCACCTCAGATCTAGATAACACAGGTGAAAAAATATATGTACAAAAACTGACCGAAATTGTTACACACGTATTTAGGACGTAAAAGATATTACCTGTCAAAGTTATATCTTTTCAAAATTGGCAATAATTTGATCGTTTCTAAATTTAATTTAAAAATGAATTGATGTTATTTTTTAACTATTTAATTTTTCGGATGGTCGATATCTTTATTAGGTAGTTAAAAACATTTGAATAAATTCTGAATACTTAAATGAGTCGACATATTTTTTTTAAACAGATGACATACTCTTTTGTCCTGGAAGAAGACGCTATGGCTTCTCCCCTCTGTTCAGTGACTCGTATTGCTCTGCGTTCAGAACGTATGGTTCGACTGAACCGAAGTGGAAATCTTACAGAAAAATGGTTTGTAAACATTTTTTCGTTGAGTTTCAATTGCCCGTTCCAAATCTGATAGGAAGATTTGAAGGTCGACAAAGCTCTTGTCACAAGTGCTACAACTATCTAGAGTTATAGATGTATCCCGATTTATAAGTTCTTAAACTTTAAATACGTTTAAAAAAATATTTTGGTATTTTTGACATCGAATGCGGACTGCGTAAGATCAGGATGTTTGACGCTCTGTGGGGGAGCCCTTCATTCAGCAGCGTATGACAATTTTATATAAGCTACCAGTTTATAACTTTAGTAAGTATTGTTATAAAAAATGATTAACATTTCGTAATATACATAGATTGTAAATATGATGGTGTATTTTTCCAACGGTACACTGTTGGTAAGCCTTGAATGTTATCTCGATCTAAAATAAACCATCTGTATATTGCAACAGTGAAGGCCTTTGCCTCAAGGGATACCCTTCAGTGATTTATAGATGATGTGTTATGATGTGATTTATAGTGACCATGGAATAGATAATTGTATAGTGTTACAACTGTAGCGTTCGAAAATGATTTTAGTGATTAATGATACAGGAAAAATAAAAATTTTATAAGTGAGAATATTGTTACTAAAGAGATCAAATGTTGCCACAAAGAAAATTTTTGTATTGACAGATTTAGTTTTTACAAAATTTAGATCAAATATTTCTCACAAAACTTTCAAATAATTTAACAAAAAAAGTATACATACATACATAACACTAAATACGAGTAATGTCAAATATAGTGTTTGCATGCCTAGAGGTGGAATGTGACTGTTCCATCATTACATTGTGACAACTCGTTGTACAACCCACGTTCGTAAATAAAGATCGATTGATTGTTAAAAAAAACCTGATCAAGAATACTAACAGTAAATATATACATTCATATCAGTTATCTGAACAAAATATATAATCTGAACAGAAATATAGCTTTATGCATTGTTTTTACTACTACTACTACTACATTGTATTTGTTCATCAAGAGGAGACTATCTCAAAATTCTTTAAATAATAAGACACCGTAATAATGTTACGTTGTGTCAATAATTACTAATAAATACACAATACGAAACTTTAGATTTCAAAACCTTCACTTTCACCTACAACACAATTAAAATTGACAATAATTACCCCCACGTTGCGATTTATGAAGTATGCAATAAAATTTCACTTCGAAGAGCGACACAAATCGCTTTACTCGCATCAGTGAACTGTTTTACTTTACGATTCAATGGCGTTTATTGATACGCAACAATTAAACCATATAGTGGTCGTGGGGATAACTTTCACTCTCTGCGCACACGCATGCCACACCTCCGACTTGATCAAATCAAGTCCAGTGACGTAACATGCCATCTGAATATCTTCTTAATATTGTTATACATCGAAAGCAATGATTTATAGTCAGCATAAACGAGATCTTTAATCATTATCAATGTTAAATGTCAAAACGATTTGTAATTTATTTCATTAATTACGGTTCACTCTGTTGAGACTGGTCTAGTGGTTAGTGAATCTGACTGCTAAGTCGTAGGTCGTGAGTTTGAATCCCACTGTGGACAAATAATTACGTAATGAACACGATCATTTGTTTTGAGTCTGGGTGTAATCTATACTAATATAATAAAGACGTAAAGTTTGTGAGGTTGTAGGGGGACGGATGTACTGAACCGATTTTGAAAATCCACATTATTTACAAGTGTCATAGGCCATATATTAACCCGTTCGGTCGAGTGCTTCGCATTTTATCTCGCTACACGTCTTTCCGTCCTCCTTTGCCTGGTCTGCAGCTTTGTGTCGCCAGGTCTGTTTAGGATGGCCACGTTCGGTACGGTTCGGGAAAACTTAGATTTTGTATATTTTACAACTAATACTATAGAAATAAGTATGTTTATCAGTATTATATTTGCAATATCTGCTCTACCTAATTTAGACTCGGGCAGCTGTAAGCGAGATGTCTCAAGTTATTTCATTGCATTATATGAGTAGTCTGTTTTGTTCTATAATGTTAAGATTAGTGTCAATTAAATATCTAGTAAGTGCTTTTAAGATAAACAGGTTTATTTAGGCAGAACGTTAACCTTTTTGCCCTATTAATAAGACAGATAACGTTACTGGCAAATTATGTTGTCAAACAGTAGCTGACTTAAGGTTTTTATTGAGGTGCTCTGTTTTAAGTAGCTACTTCACCTTTGCAAGTGTGTTATAAATTTTTATCGATTTGCACTCGCGATAAGAGTTAAAATTATATCCTTAAAATGTCGTAGTATACTTTTAGCTTAAAGTTTATGAGTTGAGCTTAAAGTGTATGCTTCAGAAGTGTGCTTTTCCTCTGCCTTAGCAGCTTTGCACTGAATTTATGAAAAGCTTCTCTTCTCTGAAAATCTTAGTTACTGTTGTACTGTCGTGACAAGAGCGGTTACTTTATTCGTTGTAGTCAAATATGTAAAGTAGCGATCAGTGGAATCTTCACTCACGCGCAATTCCGAAAAACTACTGGTTTAAAATACCTTTTGGTTCCATTTATTGAGAAATGCTATATAACATCACGGTACAACTAAAAGAAGCCAAGCATCAAATTAAAACTGTGACCGATACAAAGTTGTGCGCGTCAGTTAGTCTTCAATAAATTAATAAATAACAATTATTTCGTATATCTGACACACAGCCTCAGCTAGTATCGAACTAAGCAGAGCTTGTGTAATGGGTACTAGACAACTGATATAAATACATACTTTTTTGTAAATACATATATATTGTACATTGGCAACACCCAAACTCCGAAACAAATATTTGCAGATCATACAAACATTTGGTCCGACCCGGGAATTCCACCCGAAACCTCAAGGACAGCAGTCGCATATGCTGCCACCGCGCCACCGAGTCAGTTATATTGATTGTTTTGATCAATTTTATCAATGAATGTAGATTAATTTATATTTCAAAATTACTATCTATTTTAAACCTGACGTATTTGTCATATTAATGTTAACTGTTCTAGTCAATTGCTATTACAAACTTTGTATTATAAACTGAGCTATTGAAATATTGAAATTATGTTCATACGTAGTATTTTATCTGTTTGTTTGCATTTTATTTTCTTTTTCTATAAAACGTAAGCTTTTATTTATACAGACTCTTTACAACTGCCATTCAAATTATGTAAATTATTGAATATGGATCGTTTTAAAAACTATATACTAATAATAAATACTAATAATTTAATATTTGTAATTAACTATTGATTAAGCTATTTTTAAGAATTACACTATTCTATAATTAATTTAAAAAATAAAGTCACCATGCGAATAACGACAATGCAGCATGGTGTCCCACACTATGACGGCCTGGTGAGATCCTTTTTCACCATGTGATGCTTTTTTGATGCTATCCATCAGGCAGGTAGGCAGGTCGCGTGTTAAAAATCACTATTGAATGTGAAATTCAATTTGTGCTTATGGCACGCATCTTTGCTATAACAGAGCTATCATATCTTTCATATAAAACATGCAATGCAGCGATACGACTGTTAGATTTTCATAACAAATTGCACGGGTTTGAACTACTTCTTTTTTCCATTTAGTAGTTACAAGTATCTCTGCTTTCTATGAAGATGCCTCAAGCCTAAAAAGATATTTTCTCCTATAATCTAATCATTGCTAGTTTTAGCATATTAGACTTTATTAAACACAGTTTTTTTTTATATAATAGCGGGCAAACGAGCATATATATTGCCTGATGGTAAGCGATTACCGACGCCCATGGACACCCATAACACCAGTCACAAGTGCGTTGTCGGCCTTTGGGTATGATTGGGGTTCCTCCTGTATCCTCACTCATTTGGTGAAACATAGCGCAAGTGCTGTTTCACACCAGTTTTCTATGAGGCCGGTCGAACCGGCCCATTCAAGACGAAGTGTAGCTCTCGCACGATGTAGATAAACATTGTGTCATATATCTTTTTAAGAAATTTTGTTTGTTAAAAAGTCAACTCCTCCGTTAGGAATATACTTCATATATCGCAAAAACATACATGAAACGGACACAAAGAACACCAATTTGTGGGCCATACAAAGTGCTGTCCCGTGTTGGATTTGAACGCTTAACACTCAGTGCAGTAGAAAGCGACGTAGCAACCTTTCAAATCACTACGCCAACCGTGCAATCAAGTGTAAGTAGACAAGTTACCTGATGAGAAGTGACTATCACTGTCCGTTTAAGAGATATTACAAGAGTCTGTGGCTTCTCTTTGAGCCCATAACATCAGAGGGAGAGGAGGTTTGGGCTCTAGTCAGCTCATTCACTCAATGAAAGCAACGAAAATGTTGCTGCACACCGGTTTCCTTAGATGATGTGGCGTCAACGTTATGGAGCTGCCATTTATGTCAAAATATAAATTTCTTGTTTTTAAATTTCATGAAATAACTGTTACAGAATCGTTATGTTCTCAAAATTAGCTTAAGTTATTTTCTGGAGATCATTCTCACACGTCTAATTAAACATTCGTAAAGTATCATCACTCACGGGACATAACGCCGAATGTACAGTTACCTTACAAGAATTTAGCTCTCGACACAGAATTCCTCGGCTATCGTTAAAAAGAATGTTCCAGTTAATAAGGTACTGTATGACGTTTATTAGAGCTCATCAGGAGTGATGTATCTCCAAGATTACTTAGAATTGTTCCACTAGTTGTTCCGTATGAAGTGTCATTGCGTTCATTATTATTACGATGGACTTGAAGCTACCCAAACCAATTGGAGTAGAACAAATTGGTACATTACGGAACCTATAATATTATAGAAACCCTATTTTCTCAGCCTTTAATGGTGTCAGAAAACTATGACGTGTTAATGTAACGGCTTAAAAGTTGTATTCCAAATAGTTTTATGGGATTGATAAATTTTAGTGATGTTTTATTAGACTTTTATCAATATAGGCGTTTTTCCATTCACCTAGCAAAGGATATTAAACTAAGAGAATATTACTACTTTATCAACTGAACTTTGTAATTAATAGAGTAAAAGTTTAGTAATCAATTTTGGGGTGATTACTAAAGTTGTAGATACGCTATTTATTCTGATTGAATACTGATTTAAGTGAGTTAATTTTATAGAACCAAAAATAGAGTAAAATATTTATAAATCGAGTATCAATTAAATTTATGTATACCTAGGGCCATAATAAAGAAGTTGAAACATCTAGCACACCTAGTTTTAATACTTACAGTTAGCTAATGCAATATTTAATTAAGTTATATGTGTAGATATTATTGTGAATGTAATATTTAACAGTAGGTATGTGTAATCCTATTTGCTTTTTTGTTTTAACATGTGATTCACAACACCATATAGTTTTAAACTTAACGGAAATAACATGGATAATACCCAAATCACACAAAAATTTGGTCTGACCCGAAAATCAAACCGAAGAACACAGAACAGCAGTTGCATAAGCCACCACTGGAGCGCCGAAACTTTCATCATCAGTATGGTAGTATATAATAGTAAACATCATAGATACTCAACGAACTCCAGATGCAATTTAGGTATTGTTTTACATTCAAGACTTATGAAATCTAAGTCCAGATAGTCTTTTGCGAGCTCATTAACCTCGTCCCTAAATCCCATTTTAAAATGATAAACTTCACGAGTTTGGGTCAGTTCAATTGGTAGCCATAAAAAGTCATCTAAATCTTTTTGCAATGTTACACACTGCGCCGACCCTAAATAAACTTGGAAAAAAGGTCCAGTAGGATAAAAAAAGGCAACTAAATAAATCAAAATCCAATATTTCACGGATCTGAACTATCAATTAATCATATCGGTCAGCTAAAGAAGGATAAATAGCAGTGGTGTGTTTACTACCGCCAGTAATATAGGTTTGACAGGCACCACAATTTTGAAGCTTCAACGCACCCTTCCGCTAATACATTTATCAAACCAGGGGATATTTAGGTAATGCATAGTTTCGTAAGTTGTAGCTATGATTTATGGTTAGTGCTCTCTGAACATATAACCTTCTTTAAGGTTCAATGAATAGCATCACTTTCGTGTTTGTCTTTCTACATTATTAGCAAAAGACGGGGCAAATCAAAGGTTGTTTAGATAAATAAATTAGTACATTCCTCACTGATTTCACGTAATATTTAAATTACAAGCGCTGTTTAGTTTAGATCTAGGTGGCGTTATGTACGAGATGACCAAAATATTCGACTTCGACTCACTTCGACTTGACTCACCTTATTTCGCATGACTAAGAGGATGTGTTTAACATGTACCCTTTGTCATAACCTACGTTGTAAAGGAATCATGATTTTTTATATTAATAAAGTAATAGCTGTAATTGCCTGAAACACAGATCTTACCTAAATCAGGCAGATCACTTATTTGAAATGTTGACCTTACTTAATAATCTACTCTTAAGTGAAACACCTAAATCTTGTACATTGAATAATAAATTTTATTTATTTTATTTTTATATTTCAGTCAAATATTTATCTACCTTACTCTATATGTATTGAAACTTGAACATTTGACCAATCACATTGAAAATAGATATTTTAATATTATACATCCATTTTTAGGTGAAAATAGAATTATACCAATGATATAACTTTTTCACTCCATTTTTATCAAAGTTTTAAAATATTCAGAAACAAAACCTTACCAATTAACAATTGCTTACCTAATTAGTTTTAAAAAGTTAATATTTCCGAACACATTTTTTTTTAACTTAATGTATTAAATATCTTGAAAATATTCGCATGATTTTTTTTTACCTTAGTAGTTAGAGTAATAACTTACATTGATAGCTTGGACATTTTACTATAGCTTAAAGGTAAGCAATTGACATCGGTTTCAACTTAAACTTTTTATATTAAGACATATTAGGCAAAGTGGGTAGCTCATAATTGCAATTAAAATAGTTCTGCAAAAACTAGTTTTGCAATTAATCAATATTTTACGTAATTTATTGTATAGTATATAGTAATATATAGTTATAGTATTATATTCCTATACATATCTCTTCTATTCGGTAGTGTAATTATGCACAAAAATGAAATGTACAATTTAAAATTTTCTTACCATACTAAATAAATAAATATATAATAAATAAAATAGAGAAACTTACAGCTCAATTGCACTCAGTGATTAGAAATAATCATCAAGGATAGGCAATGACGGCGCGAACAGTACCTGGATGGGTGACCGCTAGTGGCATAATACCATGAGGGTCTCCGCGATGGTCACGTCAAGCAATCGGTCTAGGTTGTTATCACAGAATGAATGATGAATGTTAAAACAGTCATGAAGCTTTTGGGCGGCTTAAAAACTCCAACGGCAAGATTACGAAGCCACGACGTTGTTTTACGGGGGATGTATGGCCTTAACCCTCTCCTGATAGGAGACTAGAGCCCAGCAGTGGGACTTTATAGGTTGTTGATGATACCATAGCAAGTTACTCAAAACAAATTGAGAAACTGGAGACGATTGAATGCTGCCATTCTCTGAAATAACACTGTTAATATTTAAGAAGCGTCATTGTATAGAGTAGGCTCAAACTGCAGTTTGAGCCGGTTCTATATAATGACGCGCACCACCCTAATGACATTTTATAGTAGAAGATGATTTCTAAGGCATAGCAATAAGTACCTGATTGCCAAAACCAGTTCACAATTTCTTCTCTCTTTTCTTTCCTGCTTTACATAGAAATGATAAGAAACAAGAATTATTTTTTTTTTTTTGTACATGTTGTACAAAAGCGTACTTAAGGTCATGATGCATTCTCTCAAGGTCAAGCTGCAGGTGATACAGAAATATGACGAGGTATACACAAAGAAAATATTTATTTTGACTAATTTTACAATATTTATGTTCGTATTTAGTTAGCGAACTTTCATATTTCTCCATATTTGTATAGCAAATAGTCTCGTACATGATACACATAAAACCAGGTGGTCGGATAAAACAATAAATATGACTAGTAAACAACCTCAGTCGGTACTGGATTAGGAATATGATTCTGACGCCTATTGCATACGTAAAAGCTCGACACATATGACCTATATTACTAAATAATCAGAATTATTAAGCCTCGACTATTCCGCCCACTGAATACAATAGCTGTTGTTGTAATGGCCTACTTTTACTGTTTGTCATAACACTAAAAGATATTAAATATGCGTATGACCGAAGTTTAATCATTCCTAAATTATATTGATTAAATTGTAAACATTATGCGAACAACTATATTAGTCGTTTGAAATATCGAAACGAAGAGATTTGGAATATTAATAAGGTCGTTACCAAAGCACAGAATCAAACTGCAGTGTGCAATTGTGTGTATTTTTTTGGAGAAAATAAGATTCCGGTACTTAAGAGTATCATCGACACACCAACTAATATTCAGTATAAATTATATGTTATTAAAAAAATTGTAATCAGGTATTTTTTTTAATTTTTCCATCTAAAAATTATAAAACACGCCAAAATAGCTAATGAGACAATCAATTCCAGATACATTGTGGTTACAGATGGAAACTATCTTCATACTAGTAAAAGTCCCTTGATTTGAAAATTGATTTAGTTAATGTATTCATTAACTAAATCAATCCCTTTAATATATATTTTAAACTCCAGGCGTACGTCTAGCAATGGACTTGTTTATGATGATGTAATACATTATTACTACTAATGAGATAGTGAAGAGCCACACCGCTATCTACTGCGCTGAGTGTTGTGAGTTCAAACCCCATGTGGAATAACACTTTATGCGATCGTGAAATTGATGTCCGAGTCTTTATGTTCTGTATGTGCGTTTTGTTGTACATTTGTAAAGTCTACCGCGAAACTGGATATACTAATAATACGGACATTGTCTTTAAAAAATATGGGGCTAATCCTGCCTACTAGCCCACTACTGTAGCTCCTGTACACCAGGATCAACAATAACGACCTACGAATACACCAAGTTATAACACTAGGGAAGACCCAGGAAAAAATAAACTGTCTTGGCACCCGCAACGAAATGAATCAGAAGAAAGCTGCAGGAGTTGGAAATATTAGTCTACTTCGCTCCTTAGTTGGTAGACAACTTTTTCAAACCGGGAAGCACCCCGGACAAAAATTTTATGGGTCTAAGGTCTACTAAGTGAATATATCTGTTAGACTTATTAATAAATCTTTGTTAGTATTTGATTGTATATATTTTCGGATATTTAACGCACAACGCCATCTAGTCCCAAACAAAGCAGAGCTTGTACCATGGGTACTAGACAACTGAAATTAATACATATATAATTTTTTTTTATAAATTCATACATACATGCTATATATAAAACACCCAAAATAACTACACAAAAATATTTACAGATCACACAAATATTTGATCGGACTCAATGTATATATTCTGTTTAAAATAGTTAATTAGTGGTTTACACAGATAATATTAACTAATCAAATATTACAAGCGTACGTGCGCTATGCATATGATAAAATCTGTAGCCCATAGTATATCCTGCCTCGCAGATGTGACATACTTACACATTGTTCGGAGGTAATTATTATGCCAATTCTCTGACGAATGTTTCCAGGTCAGGAGATAATGCGATGTCGTAATGTTTATATAAAGTAGTAATTGTCAAAGGCACGATCTGTCTTTATATGTTTCAATAAAACGTGTCTGTCTGGTGTTGTCAAAGATTTAGTGTGCTTTTCGAGTTTTATCAGAGCGCATCCTAATACTTTGGTAAAGGCAACACCTTTGAATGTTTTATTATTCGTTAAGATTATTTGATACGCATTTCTTAATTCATGTTTCCATCCTAAATCTATTTCAAATAAACTCTGGGACATGAAACTGAAAAGTGATGCGGATTATTAGGAAATAATAATGTATAAGGATAACTCAATTTATATTCCTTCAAAATGCATTTTTTATAATTAAAGCCTTCATTTATCTGTAAAATCTACGCTGAAACATAATACTTGAACATTACACTTAATACAGCAGCACAACAGTAGCAGCTATTTTACTTCATCATCATCATCATCAGCCTACCGCAGTCCACTGCTGGACACAGGACAGTGCACTGCGATAGGCTGCTTTACTTATGTTTAAAAAAAACAAATATAGTACCTACTGAAGATTTAACGAAGACAAATTTATTTTATACCAAGTGCTCGAGAACCTACAATAAATTGACGCACGTTGGATTTAAATCACAATATTACGCTTTAATATATTGTGGCCTGTATTTATTCACTCTATCTTCCTTAGAGTTTTCTACATCAAGAAAGTTTTGCTTGAACTTTGATGTTTTACACGAAACGATCGAGTGCTATCAGACCTTCACAACCCAAGTACTAGACGAAATCGAAGTTTTGTAGAAATTATTTTTTAATACCTATGTAGGGGCCTACCTGCAGAATTCAAGAGCGGTGGTCACCATACTTATTGCGAATGCAGACATTGCAACAATGCAGCATTGTGACCCACACCGTGTTTGTTGCTCCAACCACCCATCATCACGTATAGTCAATTAGCAACCGGGAACAACGGCTTAACGTGTTTTCTGAGGCACGAAGGGGTCCCAATGTGCTGAGAGTAGTCATCCATCCAAAGACTGACTAACTTACTAATGCTCGATTTTATTAAATATTGTTATGACATGTCGCAAAGAGCTTTTACGTATATTAATTCGTATCAATCAACAACCCATAATGTCCCACTGCTGGGCTCGGGTCTCCTCTCAGGAGAGGGTTAAGGCTATACGTCCCCACGCTGGCCAAGTGCGGGTTGGGGACTGGCAAGAATACATTGTGGCTACGTAAATCTTGCCGTTGGATGTTTTTTAAGCCGCCCGAAGGTCTCCAACTAAGCTTCACGTCTGTTATCGTATGATAACAACCGGGACCGACCTGTTTAACGTGACCTCCAAAGCACGGAGACGCTCATGGTAACATGCCACCAGCGGTCACCCATCTAGGTACTAACCGCGCCGTCGTTGCTTGCCCTCACTGATTGTTTCTAATCACCTAGTGCAACTGGGCTAGGAGCGCCTTTATTCGTATATAATGATGTTTATAAAGTTTTTGAATAAGCGATGCATTATTCAGCCAAAACAATGAACACAAATTGCCTAAGTTTTACCCTTAATTAGTTTAATTTAATTATTCGGGTGCTGCGGTGAATTGCGGTGCTAAATTTGCGCAATAATTAAGAATTTATAAAATTAACCTTTTTAAACTTTCTTAAAAAAACACTTCTGCAAAAAAAGAATGAAGTGAATTGGAGATAAAAATGAAGACAGTACGATAAAGATTTTTCTATTTGAAGAAAAAAATATTCATGAACAAATAGTAGAAAATATCATAGATAATTAATAGTTCTTAGACTGCCTCGGTGGCGCAGCGGTAGCGTATGCGACTGCTGTTCTTGAGGTCTCGGGTTCGATTCCCGGATCGGATCAAATGTTTGTATGATCTACAAATGTGTGTTTCGGAGTTTGGGTGTTTTCTATGTATGATATGTATGTATTTACTAAAAAAGTATATATATATGTATTTATATCAGTTGTCTAGTACTTATAATACAAGTGCTTAGTTTGGGACTAGATGACATTGGCTGTTAGATGTGCGAAATATTGATTGTCCGAAAATATTAGTTATAGTTCGGTTTTTACGGGTATATAATGTACGAAAAATACGCATGTTGATTAAGCTTTTCATTATGATAAAAATAATTATTGTTTTTTTGCTAAATGTTACATTTCATTTCCTGAGTAAAATATACAGACATTCCTATAGTTTATTTGTAATATGCTATTAAACTTTTATTTTTAAATTCATTAACTGAAAATAACTTTCGGTTTAATACTTCTGACTAAGTAGTTAATATATTCTCTTGGCTACAGCAAGTCTCTTCTTCTTTATATCACTGTTAACACTGGACATGTAATAAACCACAGCCAATGAACCAACTGAAGTTGTAGCGTGGAATCAGCCGTATTTTAAGCAGATAACAGTATTTATTCTTAGATATTATGTCGGAGATTAGAACAAGGTTCCAATCTAAAGATATCCATTTAGGGAGCAGAGCACCGTGGGGGCTGAGCATTCGCCATGAGGTAGCTAAGCATTAATATTTAACGGGCGATGTGTCCACCGCACATATTCGCTGTTTATTTACGCAGCTTTTACCAAAGTTAGCCACTTCCTGGATCTTAACGGAGATGTATTTGTGTTGCTTGCTGTTTTTTGATTACTATTTATTTGTCTTTATTGTAAATATATAGTAAAAAATGGCACAACAAAAGAACAGTCACAAAGTATGTATAACAATTGGCGGTCTTATAGCTCTCGGCGATTTCTTCCAGACAACTAGAGTGTTTCAAATTTATATATTAAGTAAGCACTGTCAAAATTGTTAAATTATTAATGTTAAGGCACTTATGACTACTTATAAACGGTTTATCAACACCTTTATTTCGTCTTTTCCAGCTCTATAACCGAACAAACTTTTTTAAGCATCAAAGTTTAATAACATTCCTGTTCTCTTAAAACACGTCCATTTCACAAACCACCTTAAGACATGTTCGGGCCCGTTCCATCGCTAACAATTCGCCTTTCAACTTTTCACTTTGAAATACTGAACTTGTTCAACTATTCGTGTGGAGTGAAAAGTTTGCAAGTATCTCAGAGTATGAAATTCCGTCCCAAGATATTGTTAGATGTAAGGAACTTATAGATGATTTTTATATCTTTTTACTGTGATAATAAATTCTTTAGTGACATCAAAGAATATTGTGTAGAAAAGACACGTAGCATTTGATGTAAGAGTGCTTGTACTTGTACTATTAAATATTAATCAGAATGCAACTAGCTATAAATAAATATATGCGCTTATTTATGGCTATCTAAGGTTATTATCGCATTGGAAATGTAGTAGGAAAAAAGTTAGACTTCTGGTTTCTTGCGAGTTGAGTATTATTATACAGTTTGTACTTAGTATTTAACATTTTACTATTACAGTATTCAGATATAAATTCAAATGTCACGGGAATTATTAATTTTATAAGCTGAAAGCTTTTATTTAAGAACAATTAACCATTTATAGTTAACTTAAATTGACTTATATTTTATTTAAAATATAAAAATTTGAAATTAATGATTTGAAGCTGTTCTGTATTATAAACTTTAAGAGTACATTTATTATAAAGTGATGATGAGAATGACTCTGATCCTGAGCTGGTTCTAATAACACTTGGTCGTGAGATCTTAGGTCTGATCTAATAACAATCCTAGTGATATCAATCAATAACCCATAATGTCCCACTGCTGGGCTCGGGTCTCCTCTCAGGAGAGGCTTAAGGCCATACTTAACCACGCTGGCCAAGTGCGGGTTGGGGACTGGCAAGACAATGTTGTGGCTCCTTAATCTTACAGTTGGATGTTTTAAGCCACCCAAAGGCCTCCAACTAAGCTTCACGACTGTTATCCTATGATAACAACTGGGACCGACTGCTTATCGTGACCTCAGTAACACGGAGACGCTCATGGAAACATGCCACCAGCGGTCACCCATTCAGGTACTGACCGCGCCGTCGTTGCTTACCCTCGGTGATTGTTTCTAATTACCGAGTGCAACTGGGCTATGCGCGCCGAGTGATATATCTTTTGAAAACAGTCAACCAACAGCTCCAAACCATTAAAGGCACAACCTAGAAGTTCAGATTAAGTTACAAGCAGGTATATACAATTTAAACACATAATTCGTTCAGTCTAACAATTCTATGCAAAAGTAAAACAATACGCATAAAGTTTTACGCCTACGCCTGCTTCAATTTATTTAGAAATCCGTTGAATTTCATTATACCGCCAAGTTACGTGATCCATTTGTTCTGTTGTTGGCTGTTCACTTCAATTCAATTACGAAGTCGTGCTAATCATAATTCCATTATCTAAACACGAAACACTTTGAAGCCTTAAACACATAGCTACGTGACTGTGATTACGCGAATTATGGGGTATTCACAAAACTGTTTCGAGTTTTTTACGGGGAGAAAGATACTGATATCGAACTAAAACTTTATAATATATCGATTAAAGATGTAAATTAAATGATATAGATAATTGATGTTTATTAGAAAAGTTATTTAATATAAGTGAAGTTACCATATACTATTAGGTATTTCGGGGCAGAACGAGCAACCAGTTAAAATCAAAAACTTTATCTTGTCATCTAACTTAGTTTATGGAAAAATACTACAATAAATTTAAGGAATAAATTAGATAAAAATAACACCAATGTCACCTTGGGAACTTTTTGGGTGGTGATAACACTTTTGTCTTTATTTGTTAATGCTATTTGTATATGTTAACGGCTAACAGCAATGGGTGTTTTATCTTGTTGCGTAAGTTAGTTTAAAATTGTAGTCTGCAAAGTATTAGTATTAAAGATGCCTCTGCCTATCCCTTTGGGAATACCATTTAAAAGTTGCAAGCAAGCAAAACTAAGTCGTGGTTTGTGGATATCAAATATATAAATTACTTAATTTATGAACATTAAAATTTTATCGTCTTCAATGTATATGTTTGATAAAATTCAACAATCAGACAGTAAAAGGCCTAGCTAATCCAAATATAGGCCAGCTCCGCTCAAAAAAAATTTAAACTAAAACCCAACTACGATATAAAACGACGATGAAAGCGTATGAAACGATGTAAGATTTTCAAGACACTGGATTAAACAATGTTACCGAAGAAGCAAGATATTCGACACATAGACTCTACCAAGTTGCCTTCTTTGCAAGATGTCAATAATGTCATACAATACGATACACAATTATCAGTGTACACAGAAATACATATTCAAGATTGAAAATTGAATACGTGTTTCTCTGTATAAAAATGCGGACAGTACATATTTTTTTAATTGTACAAGTAATGACCTTGCCAATAATCAAACATATTTATCTCAAATTTATTTTTTTACACAGTACTTTATAACCCACATTAGATTCAGTGACACGTCGTATAGCCTATAACCAGCGGACAATCAAGACGCTTCTAACGATACGTCATCAGTCCAGTTTTAATAAGTAACTGAGGATCTAAGACGGAACAGATGAACAGATGTACATAGCCTGTCAAAATCATAGCCCTCCTTTGGCTTTACCGGAGTCGGGTTAAAATAGGTATACCTTGCCAAATTACATAATATACATATATATCGCTAGAAAATGCAGTTATAAATTACTTGATATACTAAATACTTCACCAGAGCATATAGTACATTGATATTTGACAAAGGATAATTATGTATAGTCTACAACATAGTATAAGCGTGATGTTGTGTTGTCTATTAGATATTGTATATACGCTTGTCTATCTATATGTGTTTTTTGCTTAATTGTTGTATATTAATAGACCCAACCCCTTCGCCTAAGAACCTTTAAGGTAGCAAAATAGTGGGTAGTAAAGTATTTGTAATCGGAAGGTCTAAGCTAGCGAATCTGTGTACGTACTTACGCAGGTAATGTTTTAATATTAAATTTAAAAAATAGAAACCAGAAATATACAAAGTTTACTAACTTTAACAAAGAAATTAATATTAACATATCACAGGTGTTAGCAGAGCTTATACGTATACAATTTTGATCAAGATAGAATAAAGCTAATACCAATTAACGCTTAATAAATATATTTTAAATAAAAAAATATAACTAAATAATTAAAAAAGTCAAATAAGCAACGCGACTTAGAACAGAACGCATTAACAAGATAAAATTAGAATTTTTAAAAACCCTCTACGCCATCTCTTAATCTAGTAATCATACGTCAAAAGTGCCTTACATCATTTTAGAAAAGAGAACTACCGCGAGGAAACCGGCTTTCAAAATCAAAAATCGCATCGAATACGGTCAATCCGTTTGAAAAATACAATGCCACAGAGAGATACACACACACACACACATACAGACAGATACACACACACACACAGACATCGACGTCAAACATATAACACTCCTCTGTTTGCGTCGTGGGTTAAAAATGAATAAACAAACAAAACAAGTTGTACTGAAAAGCCGCCTTGTCGTAATCAAAAGAGTTTGTCGTTTACTTAAATGTTTAAACGTAAAGATAATACCCGGATTAGGGCTATCATGACACCCTCAAAGTACGGTACTAATCGAGAAGACCGTTGTTAAGGGAATATTATGTGAGCGTAAACAAAGTCTGTGTCGTCCCCTATAAATAAACTCATCTCGCAAAACTTGCAATACAAAATAGACCTGAGAATATTTGTTTCCTTTTTTTGTGATGGGCTATGGGCAATCGAGCAGACGTATCGCCTGATTATAAGCGATTTCCGCAGCCCATGGACACCCGCAACATCAAAGGCGTCACAAGTGCGTTTCCGGCCTTTGGGGGTTGGGGAGGTGAACGGGGGGAGGGGTAAGGGTATACGCCTCCGGTATTCTCACTCACTCAGTGAAACACAGCTCAAGCGCTGTTTCATGCTGGCTTTATGTGAGGCCGTGGCAAAAGTCCGCTCGAGCCGGCCTATTCGTGACGAAACGTGGCTCTCCCATTGTACAAATTGCTTCTTTAACTCTCTCAAATACTATCCATACTAATATCATAAATTTAATAGCAAATCTGTCTGTCTATTAGGCTTTCACGGCTAAACCGTTACATCGATTTTAATCAATTTTAGCATAAAGATACTTTGATTCTTGAGGAAGGACATGGGCTACGTTTTACCAAAGCGGGCAAAGTCGTAGTTGGCTTAGTGGCTTATAAGCGATCACCACGCTGCTGTCTAGTGTTGCGGGTTCAAACCCCACTTTGAAAACACTTTGTGTGATCCACAGATTGTTGAGTCTGGGTTTCCGTTTCATGTTTGTTTGTAAAGTTCTCCACGACATCGGATATATATTCCTAATGTGTAAGTTGTAGTTGAAAAGAAGTTATAAACAATAAATTTATTAATATAAGATAACAACCAAAGTCTAAAAAATTAATAGTTGAATATACATATAAGGAAAATATAATTTTCTTTAACGCAAATTTCCTCGCGCAACAATCGTCTTCGAGACAGACATCTTGACACATGAATTGTGCAATCTGTAGTATAAGTTATATATAACCTTAAATAATCGTCACGTGATAAAACATAGAAAATAAACATACCAAGAATATTTAGAAATTGTGATTTAGGAACTGACATTGTGATCAATAACATTAAATGTCGTTCTTTTAAGGTTTTGTTACGAAACATATTTATTTCATGTAAAACATAGTACTTGTTAAAATAAACAAAAGCCCGCACCACAGAAATATATACATTTGCAAAACATACTTATATACAGAATAAAATATTTAATTATATTAATTACACCGAACTTATTATATATCTGTTTAANGACATTGTGATCAATAACATTAAATGTCGTTCTTTTAAGGTTTTGTTACGAAACATATTTATTTCATGTAAAACATAGTACTTGTTAAAATAAACAAAAGCCCGCACCACAGAAATATAAACATTTGCAAAACATACTTATATACAGAATAAAATATTTAATTATATTAATTACACCGAACTAATTATATATCTGTTTAAGCCCGTAACTTAAGAAGCTCCCCGTGTCTTCAGATGAGCAGAGTCAGTAACATGTAAACGCACTGAATACCCACGTTATTCACAAGGATCCGTGAACCCGACTTCGCATGCACCTGTACCTATTACTAAACGTTAATTTATTCTAATTTATACAATACATGAAGTTGCCTCCTTGCAAAGAAAGAATATAACTTCAGTAGTATTTGAGTTTTCTCTCTAGAGACAAGCAAATCTTTCTTATTTTAACTTAAATGAGGACAAGTATATTTTGAGTGAGTGTTTTAGTGAGCTGTGTGAATGAGAGTATAAAGCCTACAAATAAAGTCTATGAAATTAAGAATGAACAGTTAAATGTGACTATAATAATCTTATTTTGAATTTAATTTCCTGATATTTTAATAGATATCCTTGGACATTTTTTTAATATAAAACTTAATTATTAACGTATTTATTTTAAACGTCCTTAATTTATTTGATGTAGAAATATCAAAAGACTGTCTGTGTTTTGTTCACCCATAAAAGATGAGATGACTTAATATTGCTTCACCAAATAGTCATTCCTATTTTTAGATTTCAACCTTTTCAAGGCGTGCATTTTACCAGGTAGAGCAAAAAGGTTAAAAAAGCTAGTAATTGAGCTAACAGGTTAGTGGTTTAGATCAGCCGGTGGATTTATGCCAAGGACTTCGAAGGGTATCTTCCAGACTTAATTATCTGTAAGTATAACATCGTGTCAGAAATAAATTGGACGGGAACGAAATTGATTGGTTACGGTCTCAAGGAGTTATTAGTGGCCTAGAATATAGGTTGCTAATATTGTAATTAAGAAAAATGTATTTTTGTACCTAAACCTACTTGATTTTCAATTCGCTTTTATCGTTCAGTTTTTTCCATGTTAAACTAGGTTTTAAATATTACAGTTAGGTAAAATGCCGTTACGTTTACGTAATAGTTCCTGACTATAGAATAAATGATGAGAGACCTGTAAATGCGACTCCTCCGTAAGTGTAGATGTTTCAAGTAACGACAGTGCAGACGAAATATAAGTTAGGCTTTTTATTTAAACTTACAACTTCATTGTACCTATTCGCCACCGCTCCTGGATTCTGCTCATGCTTTTTATTAGGCAGGCAAATTTGGACATTTAACACACAACGTCACCTAGTCCCAAGCAGAGCGGAGCTTTTACTATGGACACTAGACTACTAATATAAATACATATATACTTTTTTTTGTAAATACATACATATTATACATAGAAAACACTCAAACTCCTAAACAAATATTTGCAGATCATACCAACATTTGGTCCGATCCGGGCATCGAACTCAAGACCTCAAGCACGGCAGTCGCATAAGGTACCGCAGCGCCACCGAGTTCAGTCAAAAGTTGTAAAAAAAACCGTTGCTATGATTGCTATGCTTATAAGTCGCAATAGTGAATATAATACTTTACTTAATTCTTATAGTGAAGATCGTCGAATACTATAAATAAGCTTTTAAAAGGACCGTTTGATGATAAGTGATGTTACCAATAAACTAAATTCGTCCTCAAATTAATATTAAGCCACTGATTATGTAAAAATTGTTCATAAAATATTATTTTCAAGTTTTTTTTTAATATTACTATTATTTTTCATTCATTTATATCGAAAGTGTAGATATTGTATATATTTATGTATTTATTTTATTGTGCTAGTGTGTAATCCTAAATCTTTTATTAATATTATTTATCTTAATTGAATGATTTCCTTTACTTATTTATTTTTCACACCAAATTACCCATGAATTCGAATTTCTATAGTCAATTTGTCCATCTAAAGGTTGCCTGGAAGAAATGGCTTTTTAGCGATAAGGCCGCCATTTGTACATGGTCGTTTATATGTTATGTTCCTGAATGTAAACTGTTTTAACTGGTGTACAATAAAGTTTATTCTATTCTATCAATGACGTTTAAAAGAGTGAGCTGATGCACATTGAATTATTAAAAACTGCTAAGTATAAAACAGTAACCACTTTGTTGCAAGCGCTATATGTTAGTTAAGACAGCAAATAAATAGTTGATCGTTGAGAAACAATGAGTATTGAATAATACATGCGATTGTAGATTGAAGTTGCTTGAAAATAACATTATTTTAGTAGATACGAATACAGATAACATTTAATTGTCTTGTTTTATTTATTGATAGCTGTGTCTGTCGCGACTTTGCCCACGTGTGCTTATTTAGTTTTTTTTTTCTAAGAGGAGCCTTCTTTTAAGTTTTAAAATCATAGTAACATATACTACTCATTATATAATTAACTATCTCCAAATGCTTTCATTGGTAGAAAGCAGATATTGCCGTAGAAATCAGTGGACTTATTTATGAGATTAGCCGAAACTTTGTGTTAGAGCTACGATAACGGAAACCCGATAAACTAACTTTTCGATTTTCGAACTCTGTGATTTATAATTATTGAATAAGATAGAGAAGAGTTAGTTTTCAGATCTAAGTCAGTGCAATCGGGTCAAACATATTAGGTTATCATGTACCTATAAATACTAATAAATTCAAGTCCGATTTCTTTTTACTTATTCACATCGCTCGCACTAGGAATGTTTCTGTGTCCCGGGAGATTTTAAAAACATAGTAGAAACTAACACTAAACGTAGAAGACCGAGACTCAGAACAAAAATTCGTGTATCACATAACGTATTGTCCTATGCGGGCTTTGAACCCACAACACTCAGCGCATAACAAAGTGGTGCAGTGACCGTTTAATTCACTACGCTACCCGTGGAGTAATTTTCATTGAGATTACTTTTTTATTAATTTACTGACCACCTCCACAGGTTTTTTATAGAGATTTGTCTCTATATGGAAATCCTCCTTGCCTGTATGGGTTCAGCTCCAACAAAATAATCCTATATTGTCATCGCATTATTGAGCTGATGCTAATTTAAGTCGAGTTTCTTTCATCTCATCTAGCCTAGAAGCTTGCTTAGATCTATTTAAGACTGAAATGGGTTCAGGTCAATCAACTTGCATCATCGTTGATCTATTGACCGGATGTTAACTTTGCGTAGTAGTTTGATTAAATCTATCTAAGACTTGTTGGTCTTAAACATTTGATATCGTGTCTACATTAGATTAAATTTAGATTCATTTGGTATAATATTTGTAAACATAATTTGACTCTTTTAGTGTCTCATTTATTTTCTAATCAGAGCGGAGTAAAATAACTGGTTCAATATTTAATTTAACACCATGTTTTATGTAAATGACGTTTACTATTTATTAATGTATATGTTAGAAATTTACATAGTTAATTTAATTATGATATGTAAATATGCGTTATTTTTGTATACATTTTTAACAGGCGTCACCGAACTAGAATTGATTTTAAGTAATTAATTTAGGTAGAATTAGTAAATTACTAAACCCAAATGAATCTATAGTAATGCTTTTCTATTTGTGTGTGTTTTTTTTTCATTTATTAATTATTTCTTTTACTAATACGTTTTTATTAGCTTCACCTAAAATTATTTATTTGTTTCTTTTTGTTTGTTTAAAACGATCTTTTGTTAGTCTTTTTATTTTTCTACTCTATTTATTCTTTCAATTTTTAAAAGGCATATAGAAGTCAAGCAATTTGAATACTACTACTATGATTTAATTTTCTTTGAAATTTATTTTATCATGACCTATTTTCAAGGAGAAATAATCCATCATTTTATAAGAAATTAATCTAACATTTGTACATTACATATGATACGTCATCTTTTATTATTAAGCGCAAATAATAATGAACTCGTATTATTAAGTGTGAATAATAATGAACTAAGACACTTTCAAACATTAAATGTATAATGTCTACACTCTATAATAAGTACTTTGAAAGTTTATCTTCATGTCTACAGGAGCAATAAGATTAATTTCTGGTAGTTATAAGTAATACGCACAATAAATCTGAATTTAATGAGCTCCAAGGAACTTGTTGCGTCTAACAAAAAGAAGCCAGTATTAAGAGAGATACGGAGGAAATACTGCCAGCAGTATAGCTAGCTACCGATTTGTGTATAGCGGCTGACTTTAATGATAATAGTACCATCATTTCATAACAAAACAACTTATAATTTATACTAAAATTTTATAATTATAATATAAGCAAACACAGAGTCTGAACACAAAATTCTTCAACCAATGCGTCCTCTCTGTAATGAAATACGGTGCTGAAACGTGGACACTGACTGTGGGGCTAATCCAGAGTCGCTCAACGTGCCATGGAGAGAGCTATACTTGGAGTCTCTCTGAGGGATAAAGTTCGTAACGAAGTAATCCGTCAGAGAACCAAAGTGACCGACATAGCTCTGAAAAATAGTAGGTTGAAGTGGCATAGGGCTGGTCACATATGTCACAGAACTGACAACCACTGGAGGAGACCGTGTCTTGGCAAACGTGGGCAAACGCCTTTTGGCTAGATATTGGGACGACTTGCATTGGAGGGCTAGCAGCGATTGGATGCAAAAAGGAACGAATTGCGCTCTGTGGTGTTATGGAGAGAGACTTATGTGCAGCAGTGGACAGTAACGGGCTGATAATGATGACAACGAATTATAATATTAATTACTATAATTACAATCAAGTGATAATAGACCTCTAGGTGTATATACCCGATGACAGTTATTAATTCGCTGTGGACGTATACCCGACGTAAGCCGCAATTACCAGCCAATCAGGAAATTGATTCCTAATTGCGTGCAACGTGATATCCTTTATGCGGATGTAAATCAAATGGGTGTACCACTGTGTTCATTAGGATTAAAGTTACCACTGTGTTCACTAGGATTAAAGTCAAAATTATTTAATAATTGTTATAAAAGTATTGTTTTTATCTTTCATGGAATAGGGGACAAACGAGCAGACGTATCGCCTGGTGGACACCCGCAACACCAGAGGCGTCACGAGTGCGTTGCCGGCCTTTGGAGGAGGGGTAGGGATTTAGGTTTGGGCCTCTGGTATCTTCACTCACTCGTTGAAAGACAGCGCAGGCGCTGTTTCACACCGGTTTTCTGTGATGCCGTGGTATCATTCCGGTCAAGCCGGCCCATGCATTCTTAATAATAACTAATCTGACAACTATAGTAGTAGTAGACTACTACAGTGTATGTATTCAGTGTTTCATCATCATCATCAGCCTATCACAGTCCACTGCTTAACATAGGCCTCTCCAATTGCACGCCACTTAGTGCGATCCTCGGCATCTCACATTCAGTGTTTATATTTTAGTATAGCCTGCTTAGTCTGGAGATTAGGAGGCTAGTCTAATATATAAAGCTCAAGAGATTGTTTGTTTGTAAATCATCACACCAAACAATCATAAAGCTAATAAGGGCGGAGCACTAATGAAGAATGTTTAAAAAATGTGGGAGAATTATCCCGCTACAGATAATATAAGACGTAAACAAGTTTGCGTGGATCAACTAGTATATACATGTTATAGATGAAAATACCCAAATACAGAATAAGTGATTGTGCGCATCACACAATCTCAACAACGTCTCGGCGCGGAATCGAACTTATAAACTCTAATTTAACAGTCTGGATCACTTACCACAAGACCACCGAGGTAGTCAATTTGATTAAAGATAACATTTAGGATCAACAGTTAAAAATATACGCCCATACTTTGTGTGTGTCTCAGAATACAGTTATTTTAAATGTTTAATTTAAAACACGTGAGACTGCATAAATTGCACATTATGTTATTTTACAAATACGCCTATTAACATGAAAAGATATGCTCTCCAAGTTGTCGTAACAAAAGATTTTGTCATATCTTTGTGTACTTATCCTATTGTTTAAAGTAATATAGTTATTAGTGCTCCTCAAAATGCACCAATGCGCTGAAGTACAACTAAATTTAAGGTTCCCCTATAATTGTCTCATCAAAGTATAGTCATTTGTAAAGTGCCGTACTCAAACGGTAAAACGGGACCTTATAACTAAGATTATGCTGTCCGTTCGTCTGTCACCAGGCTATATCTCATGAACCGTGACAGTTAGACAGTGGAAATTTTCAGAGATGATGTATTTCTGTTGCCGCTATAACAGAATCCAATAAGTATTTAAGAGGGCTCCCATACAACAAGCGTGATTTTTTTAACGTTATTGATAATGGAAACAGGTAGACGATTGAAATGTATGAATAATGGTACGGAACCCTTCCTGCGCAAGTCCGACACGCACTTCGCCGATATATTTTTTTAATGTGTAGGGACAAACTGCAAGCTGGATGTTCTTTGAGTCCATGTCATATATGTTTATGCAGTCCCTCTCCACAAAAGATTATGACTAAAGTGAATTATCTTTTCTTAAAAATGAAAAAACCTAGCCGTTTACAAGATAATAAATTGCTAACATAACCCATGGACATTTGTAACTAAAAATTCATAAGTTGAATACTACTCTGTAAGGTCCACCCAGAATCTTCAATAGTCGTTCAGTAACAGACACCTTACAAAAGTTGGTAACAAAAGCTTTCTGTGAGACAGTAGTATAAAGCAGGTTCACATTATCATCACCTTTTCATAGCTTCATACGGACTTAACCCACTCCTTTGAAATGAGGTTTTGGTGTACATTACCACACTGGGCAGACTGATTGGTATTTGGTTTGCTTCAAGATTTTCATCTCTTGTTAGTGATGTATTCATGAATAATTTGTTGCTTCTTCTGACACTCACCGGGTGAATTGGGGTGTATTCTTAATTCGTGCACTCTATATTCTTAATTCGTCACTACACGGATTGCAAAGACAACGGTTTAGTCAGCCTATACTTGCTATCATGTGGCCATTAAATTTGTTTCACACATTCTTGTTTAATATTTCGAATGGTTTATTAGAGGATAGAATACATACTTCCATACCTATAGTATAAATTCGAAAGTAACTCTGTCTGTCTCATCAGGCTTTAACGGCCAAACCGCTGCACTGATTTCAATGAAATTTGGCATGAAGTGAATTTGATTCTCGAGAAAGGACATAGGCTACTCTTTACAGCCATGACCGACAAACACGCGGTCAAAGCCTAATATCGATTTATTAATATATGAATTTCTTTCACGTATTTACCTTTGTACCTTTTTTACTAAAATTATGCAAACGAAGGAGTTGTGAATGGAGGAGAAGTGCAAAAAATTTAAAAAGAAACGAATTCATTTGGGTCGAATTATGACCACTAGGCGCCTAGTAGTCATTATTTCATAAATAAATAATATTGTCACCAATGAAATGCAGTTCGCTACCAAAGTACCACATCGAAGGATTTGCTAGAAGAACGAATGAAGATATAGTGAAAAGGATTGAAAAGGGCAAGCTTCAATGGTTTGGCCATTTAGAGAGGAAGGATAATAGAAAAAGAGAACTTGTATGGAAGTGTCGGACGAGACTAACCTCGGCGAAGATTTACGGACGAAATTGGTAATGTTCTGAAAAGGGGTAATGTGAAGAGCACCAGCAACCAACGAGAATGCATGCAGCGTTTGATGATTGTAGACGAAGCAAAAGAGATGTGTCAAGACCGTAGGAAATAAGGATCAACTGTCTCTGCCTACCCCTCTGCGAAACAGGCGTGGCTGTGATATATTTACAATCTAGATGATAATAACAATAATCGACTTTAAAGTTCATTTAGATTCAGATATCAATGAAATTGCCGTTATTGCATTTTGTGTAAGAACTATTAACATATCAAATATGTTGCAACATCGTAGCCTTATCGCTTGAGAAGTGGCAACAATGGCTCATAAAAAAGGTATTGAGGTTGTATATCAGGAATTATATGTAAATATTACCATACAACGGCTTGTGGTGTCTCTTTACTCTTCTGTGGCGATGTTTACCGAACAAAAAGGTAAAAGTCAAAGAGTAGGTGAAGGATAATTTAACTTTTAACTCGGTATGCAATTACAGTGGCATGTCTCTATGAGTTTTATATGTCCACATCATTTACATCTCATAAGATAAAACTTTTGTGTGGTAAGTTACAGAGAGCGATAAATTTAAAAAGTAATATTTAATAACTCTGTTGGTCTATGTTAGTGTTTACTAAGCCAGAGTTCATAGGTTAGATTATCGACCAGGACAAATAGTTATGTGAAGAACAGGGTAATTTGTTATTTGTGGAAGTATATTTATCAGTATCGGTCTAACAAAGCAGACTCTCAGAAGGCCGTGTGCAGGGTTGTGTGTGTATGTAATGTGAGGTTGTTATTATTCTAACTGTAACAATAAATAGTAAGAGGGAACCAGTAGCTTAATGCTACGTCACCCTATTTTAGGTGATATTATAAGAAGATACATATACATAACTACCAAGAGCTATACCCAGCATAAATTATGTTATTTATCCTTATAAATAACATAATGAATGCTGGGTATATGTAGTTAAACCGTGGGAGAGCCACGCTACGGCATGAAAGGCCCGCATTATACCACGGTCTCACAGAACACCGGTGTGAAACATAGCTTGAGCTGTGCTTTACGGAGTGAGTGAAGATACCGGAAGCCCATACCTCGACACCTTGCCTTATCCCCCTCCCCATCCCCCAATGGCTGGCAACGTACTTGTGACGCCTCTGGGGTTGCGGGTGTCCATGGGGGTGGTAATCGCTTACCATCAGGCGTTCAGTCTGCTCGTTTGCCCCTTATTCCATATAAAAACTGTGAAAGTATTATTAAACTGTTATGACCTTTTTCTTAACTCAGAAGGCCAAGAAATTTCAATAAGTTTTCTATCAGACAATATTTAACATCTGTCTACTAAAAAGATAACACTTATTTTCCTCAATTCTAAAAACAGGTCAATACAAAATATAGATTTCAGCGCACAAAGGTTATCTATAATGTCTATCCGAAATTATGTCCACACTATGCAGGTCACATTGAGCCGATTACAGGTAAACACGGAAATTATTTTATCCACCACACTGAAGCATGCAACATTTTCATCGAGCAGTACGGTACGCGATAGATTGGCCTCGTCGAACAATTTTGATGGGAGACTTCGTGCCCCTTCCATTATTTTCCCGTCAAAGTGATTAAATAAACAGTCCCGCGGCAAGTACAGGTCCAGAGTTATTTCGTAATTACGTAGCTTTATTGCCTATACAGGGCGCAGGAATGTTTTGGTGTGGTGTACATACGCTGCCGGTCTAACACCATGTAACCCCAGAATAACATTCCCAGCAATTCCATGTAATTTTATTTTACGAATCATTGAAGCAGTTTGAAATCTTGTTTATTGTTTTGACGGAGAAATAACTGTGTTACTGGTAAAATTATAATAAATTGCGGCTTGTAGCAAAAGAAACTGCAACTGCACTTAAAATAAAATTTAAAACCTACGATCCAAAAAAAACTAAATCTGTTGAAGGAGTTCAATGTTTTCAATTTGTTAAATTTAATTTCAAGTTACGTCTATTACTATTATTTAAAGACTAGGTAATTCTGCAAATAAATTCTAGTAGCAACGTTATCAATTCCTAAAGATAGGCATATCATGCAGACAGAATCTTTAAATACTTTTTGCATCTTTTAATTGTGTTGAAAAAATAAGTAATAGTCTTCTTCGTCATTTCTAATTTCAGTAAGACTGGTTTACGTCTGAAATATTTTTTTCTAACTTAAACTTCATACTCTACTATACATTTATGCAAAACTGAAATGCTAATTATCTCTAGAATTCAAATCCAACAAGTTTCTTATATCATTAGTTAGTTTGTGGTATTTAGTTGATTTATCGGTTTATTTGTCGTTGAATGATTGATTTACTTTGCGAATTTCGATAGGATACTACTGATTGATATCGACAAGTACTTAGTCAACACTGTTGACTTGAAAAATAGCTGCTTGACTCGTCGTTTCTTCTTCTTCTTTTGATGAAATGGTAACCAGCTAATTAGCTATTTTTGCCAATGTCAAGTATTTAAAGTCTTCAAATCGAAAGTCTTCGAGTCTTCAAGTCTTCGTTGTGATGAAAATAATGATAAAAAATATAAAAAATATGGTTGAAATGAAATAGGCACCGTCTCGTCCCGTTATTTACATTATTTTCATTTCCAGATTTAGTTTTTCAAATTATTGTTATACTTGAAGAAGTTAAAGAAAGAAACATGACATACACATGTTTTATAGACGTAACTGTTGTATATTTATTTAGCCAGTGTCAGTTTGACGTAATAAATTTTAGATCGTATCCAAATAGTAAGGGACTTAGGACACGATAAGAATAGAATTTAATGCACAATTTGTAAAATAAATAAATATTTCGTACATCTGATACTCAATGGCATCTTCAAAGCTTCAAACTAAACAGAGCTTGTATTACGAAAACTAGAAAAAGTTAAAAAATCACATCGTAGAGAATTTCACATGTTTTTAATAATTTGTAATTTTCGAATAAAAATATTTATATTTTATTTTAAAGGACTAACAATATTGGGATTTGTATAATATTTCTAGGGCTTTTTTTCAGCAATTATAGATGTAAATATTTTGACAATTGTGTCTTGTATATTTATTTATGAACTATTTAACGCTTTTCAATCATATTTATTATTCTATTATTTTAAGCATTTATTCTATTTATTATTTATTTCTTATTCCTATATATTTAAAGCATTTGACCAACTATTGATTGTTTTCAAAATAATGAATTTACATAATATTTAAAATATAATAATGAAATATGTAATTCACGTACTACCTCTTCAAGCCATTCACCACAATTTATGTTACCAGCATACCCGGCTACAGTGAAAATTAGATTCACATCTCCCGACACCTTGTTATTTCCCACGGACAAATCCTTGCTCCTGGTTTTGCACATCACGACTTAACCTTCCTTTTTTACATTCTGAAACCTTCCAAACCTCCTCCTGAATTTCTACAAATTCGCAGCTTTACAGGATTGGGTTGATATGGCAGCTGCTACAAATGTGATCGGCAAACTGTGTATTCAATGACACTATTATAAAATTGTACGACAACCACACTTCTATCAGGAGAGTGGAATTAAAATGTACTCCGGCACCTTGGATGACGATGGGCATTAAGGCCACCGATGTACAAACTTACTGCATAAAGATTTTTAATAAATTATTTATTTTTAATCTTTAAAACCGTAAAATCTAATGTTCAATCTGATATAAAGTTCGTTTTTCGAAGGTTGCCTGAGTTTTTTATGATACGAATGAAAAAATCCACAAAAATGTTTTCACTTTCCTATTTGGGCCTCCTTAACCTAAACAGTCTTGGTAGCGAAAAACACTGTTCATCGCTATACTGGCTATAGATTAACGTCAAGAAGGCTTTGGAAAGATCAATTTACAGCGCTTATTTTCTTAATTGAACACTTTCAGAAACATTTTGTTTTACTTTAAGAATAGATGTAATTCTGATGAAGCACAACATATTTTCATGCAAAAACTCACAGTCCAAAATATTTGTCAACTGCAAAACAACTTTTCTATAATATTCGGTGTCCAATAACGAATTCTTATAATCGAAGAAACTGATATAATATTTTTTATGAATACGCAATGCTTTTGCGCTGAGAACTTTTAAATGAAGCACACTGATTGATCTCTTAACATAAAATAAGCTAATAATAAGTCCTGATTAGAACTATCTCTGTTCCAGAAGTAATGAAAAAAATATTTATTGTAATATGAGATTGACGATGTTCTACGCCTATCATATCGGGTCGTGTCCTCCTAGATAGGAGAGCATTTGTCATGAATCCCTCAATTGTACGGGCAACTAGTTCTAATTACGAAATCATTTTGCTGATGTCATCCGATATCAGTTGTTTCGGGAAAACCTTATATTTAGTTAAAACCAAATAATCCTGATTAAACTAAAAGCTAGGAAGATAACGAATTCTTGTTTTAGAACAAGGCAACAACAAGGGCCTTTTATTGATATTCTAATCTGTTAATTCATTTCTTTTACTAAATAACTAACATCTGGTCGTTTTAGAATAGTAATTTTTCCTTTTCAAGCAAAGAATATTTTATGGTAGTGTGCCCACCGAACAAATTTAAATTAAATATCTATAACTAGGGAACAATTTGTTAAGATAATAAACTTTAATTAAAAATTGCTTTATTACAAGCACAAACTAAACAAGTTTCATACTGTTTCAAATTGTTAAGAAATAATTGTTTATATAGCGTAATTAGTCCTTAGTGACATTCCATAACTCGAAGTCTAATGTCTACCGAAGTTGCCCAGAATATAAGTCATGTTAAGCTAGAGATGTGAATTTAATTATTTAGAACGTCGATAAATAGACGAGAGATTACACTGCCTCATTGGTCTAGTCTAGTGGTCAGCGTATGGTACTGCTCATCAGGAAGCTTTCACTTCAAAAGTTGGAATGCAGAGATAGTTGACAGAAAAAATATTGCTTATAATGCACATCTGAAAATAATGAAATTGTATGATTTGATAAAAAAAATAAAGTAAATCGTGTTTTTTATAATCATCATCATCATCAACAACCTATAATGTCCCACTGCTGGGCTCGGGTTTCCTCTCAGGAGAGGGTTAAGGCCATACATCCCCACGCTGGCCAAGTGCAGGTTGGGGACTGGCAAGACAACGTTGTGGCTACATAATCTTACCGTTGGATGTTTTCAAGCCGCCCAAAGGCCTCCAACAAAGCTTCACGACTATTATCCTATGATAACAACCGGGACCAACTGCTTAATGTGACCTCCGAATCACGGAGACGCTCATGGTAACATGCCACCAGCGGTCACCCATCAGGTACTGACCACGCCGTTGTTGCTTACCCTCGGTGATTGTTTCTAAACACCGAGTGCAACTGGGCTATGAGCGCCTGCAAGTGCCTATTTTTTATAAGATTGATGTCATACTTCAGCCATATGGCATAAAAGTTCTTCGCCTACGACCATATCATCCTGGACTAAATCCCATAGAACATGTGTGGGGAATTTAAAAAAATTATATTGCTTCGCATAGCATCAAACAAAATGCGACGGGAATAATGAAAGTAATAAGTGAACGTTTAACTCAAATTGACGAAGAGATGTGACTTGTCGACGTAAAAAAAGAAGAAGAAGACTATCGACATTTTGACATGGAATCTGAATAAATAATCAATGTTAGTGAAAACAGTGAATCCGAAAATTCATCATTTGATTTTTCTAGTAGCGATATAGATTAATAGTTCAATAAACATGCATTTAACAAATTAAGTTGTTATTTTAATCCGAATAATTATTTCCTAACAGCGCAGCAGGTTACAATAACCTACAAATAAATAATCTAAACTAATTTACAATAGTTACTGTTTATCACGAAGTTGTACTTTTATATTTTTAAAGTAACTGTATTGGTAGCGTACGCGACTGCTGTGCATGAGGTCTCGGGTTCGAATCCTGGGTCGGACCAAATATTTGTATGATCTGCAAATATTTGTTTCAGAGTTTGAGTGTTGTAATGATATCAGTTGTCAAGTACCCATAGTACAAGCTCTGCTTAATTTGGGACTAAATAGCGTTGTGTTTAAAAATGTCCGAAAATATTTATTTATTATTTGTATTTCGTACTTCACTGTACCTTTTGTCAAGCACGCAGTCACACAGTCTTATCAGTCCCTGTTTATATGCAAGGTTTACTCAGACATAGCGCCGTGCGCGCAAATGAGTTGATCTATTTATAACAAGTCTAAGCCATCTTTCTAATAGATAGAGTCCGTAGACCTATGTATGCAGGCATTATAATAAGGATTCCAATCAAATAAATAAAAATATTCCGGTGTAGTTTGTAAGAAGAAATTTCTACCAATTTTTTTATTGTACATATTAACATAAAAGTGGCAAGCGGACGTTTCAAAAGCTATGTCGATAAAAACTTTCTCAAGTACAACTCTAGTTGATAATGACGTCATAAAACATAAGCAGAGCAGGGGTCGGCGGTCACTATCCGCCATGTTAGATCAGTATCTTTGGCGCCATACCTCTAGACCTCGCCATACGTTGCTCCGTACCTGCGATTTGCAAAGATTGCATAAAGCCCGCACTCGATTCTCAAATTTCTCGCCTGATTAAGGTTATTTAATAGAATTATATAGTGGGGTTACCCACTTAATATAAACGATTAATTTACTTTAATCTCTGTAAATTTAGTTCTCGTTTTTCCATTTTTACAAGTATCTAAAGAGAGGAAAGAAGCAAAGAAGAAAAAGAGAAATAAGGAATATAAGAAACAAGAAATCTTGTTACTTGACTAGTTTCCCTCTCAGTATTATCTCAGATTCTTCAAGCTGGGCCTGGAAAAGTTCCTTAAATGCTTTCATCGTCCAGCCATAGCCCTACACGACAGTAGTTTCATCTTTATCGCTTAGATGGTTGGCAGTCTACGACTGTGCGCTTTTTCAGAAGCTCTCTACCTCGCACAACAAAACTGTGGAATGAACTGTCGGCTGCGGTATTCCCGGACCAATATGATCTTCAAACCTTCAAGAAAAGAGCGTTCTCCTTCTTGAAAGGCCGGCAACCCACTTGGAACGCCTCTGGTGTTGCGGGTGTCCGTGAGCGACCGCCCCCTATTACATAAAAAAATATTTTAAGTTTACTATATTTATTTGTTTTTTAAGACTGTCGACAATCTAAAATTATAGTGAAATATTGGGCGTTAATGTTGTATTAAGTTAAAAAGAAACTTTCTACTTGCTGCCAATCCTGATTCCCTATGCCTACGAAGTCCGTATAGAGGAGAATTAAGAGTTAGGTAGTCTCAGATTGTCAACACTATTAATCCCATAGGAGTCATGAGAGCTGACCAGGGAAGAAAGAAAAGAACAAATCCTATACCTACCAGTTTGGGTAGTCGCAATTCGCATCGATATCGCAATCGATAATGATGATAATGACAATATGATATTTTAGTTATATCATTTTCAACTTTAAAACGAGAAATCGGAAGAGTTTAGCTCCGGGTAGAAAAAAAAATTAAACCTAACATTTTGAAAAGTTATTACTAATTTAAATATTTGGACCCTAATAATTAACAATCTTTCACATCTGCGCTGTCGTGAATCGACCGATCGGCTGTTTCTTGAGCCTTTGTAACTACTTGCTAGCAAACGTAATTAGTTTTGAAAACGTAGTATTTCACCGAGCTGTGTAAATTATAGCGAAATTTGAACTAATAATATTGTATAGCTACTGTTTTAGAATTAATTTTATGAGGTTAGAAAATAATCGCTATAGTAATACTTGCGACTAAATTGTGTTAACGGTAGTTATAGAAGTCTGAAAATTTAATTTAATTATGTTAATCGCGCTGGGTTTAGCTTTCGTTGTATCTAGGACATATTTGCCTAATTGAATAACTTAATGTCAGCTTGAATAAACCCAGACAGATGTTAACTCGCCTTCTCACCTTATAAGTCCATCAGTGAGCTCGTTATCCATCAAGCATATATAGTAGAGTCACTTTGGTATACCGACATTTTTTTTTTTATATTTAAGCTGCCAAAATGCCTCTGCCCTGCCTGATGGAAAGCATGAGCAGAATCCCAGAGTGGTGGTCACCATCCTCAATGCGAAAAAGAACAATGCAGCATGGTGACCCACACTATGGCGGCCTGGGGGGAAGGTGGATGGTGAGGGGGATAGGGGGCGTTGTTTTGGGGTATGGGCCTCCGGTATCCTCACTCACTCGATGAAACACAGCGTAAGCGCTGTTTCACACCGGTTTTCTGTGAGGCCGTGATATCACTCCGGTCGAGCCGGCCCATTCATGCCGAAGCGTGGCTCTCCCATGGACAAAATGTACGACATGTATGTAAAAAATAACTTCCCAATTTATTTTTTATTTATTTTATTCGTCAATTGCTCAATCTTGTGTCGTCATCTCAAACTATTATATCCTGACGGATATATCGTATCATAATACTTTTAACATCACTTTTTGTAATTTTTTTATCATCACATGTCCACATCATTGCATGGTATTTTGAATCATCTTCCTAGCCTTTATTATTCCCAAGATTTCGGGTCGGCTACTAGATCAACCGGTTTTACCTGAATATTGCATGGTATTTTAAATAACTTATTTTTTTATGAAATAGCGGACAAACGAGCAGACGTTTCGCCTGATGATAAGCGATTACCGCCGCCCATGGACACCCGCAACACCAGAGGTGTGACAAATGCGTTTCTGGCCTTTGGGGATGGGGAGAGAGGTATAGGCCTCCGGTATCCTCACTCACTGAGTGAAACATAGCGCTGTTTGACCCGAAGTCCGATCGTGCTGGTCCATGTATGCCGAAGCATGGCTCTCCCACGACAAAATGCAAAATTCACGGTAAAGTAAGCTTCTTATCTGAATTCTTACAGGTATTAGAAGTAATTCTTTTTATTTTTCACGAATGATATACTTTAAAAGTGAGAAAACTTTACGTTATATGTAAATTTAGTAAATGTAATATGTAGGCATAGAAATTAGAATAGAGGAAACGTTTACCGGAAACTGTTAATATTTCAACATCTGGTGATACAGTCTATTGTACCTGTATTAATGATGGCAATTTAAGTAAATATGTGTTGCGAATGAGCGCCTGGAATTTATATTATAGCAAAAGTAGCTCGATAACTTTGCGTAATATTTACTGTTAGGAACTTATTGATTTATGTTACAAAGTCTTATTACCATTTGTATAATGAAATACCTGGAGAGGTAATTATACGTATTTATAAGTAAATTTATTGAATGAAGAAACAGTACATTTTGCAGCGCTTAGTTTATACATGAAAGGACTGCAAAAGAGAAATAAACAACGGCCACGTTAAAGAAAAAATAGACGAATAAAGGAGTAAAGTTGAATGTAAACTGATTTTTTTTACTGACATTTAGTATTTAGTAGTTGTTTTTTTGTCTTTAGACAAGACTAGATATGCCTTTAAAATTTATATAAAACTTTTAATCTATAATAATAATAATAATAATTTTATTTTCACAATACAAATTTACACTGACAAATCACAGTTTTCGTATCACATATAATTACAAATAATGCGCTGCTGATACTTAAAAAGGAAAACCTGTGCTATAAGTATCAGCAACTATTTATATGGCANGAATTCGTTTTTCCAGTTTATCAATCTTTTCGACATTCTCCCTTTTCTCCCTCTCTAAAGCACATATTTTGGTTTTGATGTCTTCATAGTTATTGTTTATATGCTGCATCCCCTGTTCAATTTCTAGGTTACATTTTTGTATCTGTTGACACTGCTGTTTAAGATCAGACACCTCCCGCACAAGCAAAGAAAGAGTCCTATCCTGCTCAGATTTCCAATCGGTAAACCGTTTATCTTGCTCGGCTTTCCACGCAGTAAGCATTTGCATAAGGTCACTTTTTAAGCCATCAATATTGACTGACGCATTGTTAGACCTGTTAGTAGGTGAGTCTTCAACTCTTTGGCGTTTACCTCGGAGTGTGGCATTATTATTGGACTGACTTTTATCCTGTGAAGTTAGTAAGTCGGGGTCTGAGATAGATTTCCCTGGAGTTAAGTTTTCCCTACCCGAGCCAGGGGGCGTTCGCATTGTTTTTCTATTCATACCTCAATGCAGACCTGTGCGCCTATAACCACAATACGATATCACTTTAACACCTGTGTGTAATTGCCGTTCAACTATTGTCAGGCGCTTCAATAGTTGCACTTTAAAAAGATAATATTACTTCCATAAATATTGAAAAATAACAATTCAACAAACACAAAAAGAACTTCTGTGATAATTAAACCGCAGGTGATACTCGGAATCGATCGTGAGCTCAAAAATCAACAGTCAGGGACTTCAATGCCCCAGTCACATACACATAGGGATGAGTTATAGAATATTGGTTCTTATGTTTCTTCAAGCGAATCCAAAAAAAAACAAAAACGAGGGCAGAATCACTTCATCAGTTCAAAACCGCGGCCGCAATTCGCTGCCTTATTCTATTCTATAATCTTTTATAGACACATACGTTATATTATTAATAGATATAAAATTCAATATGTTTAATTAAATTGTTATAAATGAGGCAGCACTAACTAAACCTCAATTTAGTGAATTTAGCAAATCATCATGTGTAAAAGTTCATACGAACGTTCAAATAACCCCTGCTGAAGTTTACAGAACCTCACTTTTCTATAGTGTTACGAAAAGTGCCGTTTCCCGTTAGTGAACGGAATGACTTCATTCTCTCTTTACTGCAGACTTAGCATCTGTTTTAAACTGGACTACCTACTAAGACGTTTTTCCTTGAACTTTTTCAGCTTTCGACATTATTTTTCAACAGTATAAAAAGAGGATTTCTTGCGGGTCATTAACAGCTTGTTCCTTTTAATTAAAACAGTAGAATTACGGGCCATCTCAATGGCGTTGTGTGTTAAATGTCCAAAACATTTTTTTAATTACTCTGCCTGATAGAAACCATGAGCAAAATTCAAAAAAATAGTGGCTTCCATACTCATTTCAAATGCAGACAATACGACAATGCATGTAGTGATGTTTACGCATTGAGTCTCCAGAACTAAACACGACAGCACGAATGCTGTCATTTTGGGTTGATCTACTGTGCTAGGGCTAGTACTGAAATTGGCGTGGCTCCACTACCTTTATAGATATAGTACTAGACTTAGCCGGTGTTACTTAATCAATCTAATAAGTTTATGTAGGTCTTTGTTTAACCTCCAAATCATCATCAATCAATCATAAAAACACTTAATTTGTCAGTGCATATAGGAGTATACGTTCAAAACTATAGTTACATTACCTTCAAAGCTCAATAAAATTTAAGTAAATTAGTGTAGAAACGTTAACTGTTATCCTTAAGAATCCCGAACAATGGTCTCATTACGCGAATACGAACAGATACAGCCTTCACGTTACTCAGTAGTTATGTACTCATTACTGTGCCATTTCTCCCCCGTTCCAAGAATGACTTCTAATAATGCTCCCGTCGTGCAAAAAGCAAAAGATTCAACGACAACGACATAATCACACTAAAAGCATTCCATGCTATTCTGGAGAGTTGCAAAGAAGTCCTGTTTACCTGTTGTTGTTTGTAACACACGTTGAAAACGGTTATTTGGAATCTTAGCATCTTTTGGCTTTTTTAATGTAAAAATAGAAGTTTCGCTTGTCCGGGCACATTGTTATGCCTTATCATAAATGTTTATTAAAAAGATCTTTTGGAAATAAACATAAAGAAATGCGAAAGAAAGAGGAGGGTTTTGTTTTTCGAGTGTATGTATGTATGTATATTTCTTTGGCACGTCCTAGAGCCTAAACGGCTTGTCCTAATTTTATGTGAGTGGTGCCAATAGATTCGTCTTAATCGCGAGAGTGTCACTGAGTACATCAAAATAAAAAAAAAACCAAATTAATGATTTTTAGTGCCAAAAAGGAAGCACAAAAAACAATTCAAATTACATCGAGTGTGGTATGAAAATAAAAAAAATTAACGGTGATTGATGACTGAATTCAATACTGATGACAGATATTGATATTGGCAGTCGAGTTTTTTTTAAATATAATTTTACTTGTTTATCTGTAGATGCTTCTATTTTTTTCTAAATTAGGTATATATTATTAATGCAACATCCTTTACGTCTCATTTCAATGATCCTTTTTATCGTGATGGTGACTATCCTATCTTAGGTACGCCAGTAAAACATACATTTAATAAAATCTGAAAAACGATTAGATAGCTACGGAGTACATCGTGAGTACACGTGACACAAAAATTGTATGTAGCACATATGATACCTCCACTATTGTTTACAACATGTTTGATATTATTGATCACTGCCTCAGGGTTATCATTATTGAGAGACAAGGATCTTTTGATGTCGAGCATGTTAAACAGAAACCCCACTTACTCACGTCACTTTTCAGATGTTCGGTCGATCATATTTTATCTGCGAAGCCCTGTCAATGTCAATTGTGCGTCAATATACCCTTTGTAGGCAACCGGCTTTAGTCAAATGTATTTTTTGGGTAAAAAGTGTATTCTTTTAATATTTAGTTTTTGAGATTCGGGGCTTTGAACTCGGAAATTGTTTATCGGAATTGATATAAAAGTTTCTTAGTAATTTATTTTAATCCTGGATGTATGCGATCTTTCATGTTGATATGGTTAAAAATTAAAAAAAAACGAACATAACAATATCTATAAAAATAAATAAAATTTGAGTGTATGTTTGTAATATTAAAATAACCGCTTTTTACTAAATGCATATGCATGACAGGCAACAATTGTAAAAAACGTTATTTATAACGTTATATTTTATATATACATATAAAAAAATAATGTTTTTTACAATTTTTGCCTGTCTGTCTGTCGGTCTGTTTGTCTGACTGGTTTTGACGGGACTTTCACTGGCAGATAGCTGATGATATAATGAGTAACTTGAACTACTTTTTAGACTAGCTTTGCCCTGCGGTTTAACCAGTTAGCAACGCGGGGCTTAGCTAGTAAATTTTTTAATGTTTTTAGTCTTATAATAACACCAATCACGAATTGAATAAAGACTAGTTCATTTCTTTATTTTGACTATTCACAATAAATAATCCACTTTTTCTATTCCTTTTATTTTCATTTATCAATATGATAAAACTTCTTAAATAGAATCAATGATTTGGGGGCGACGGTAATATTAGGCATTACAAGTTGTTGTTTACGGTAATATTAGGCATTATTTATTGAAGGTTTAAAATTGAAATAAAGGCCTGAGTAAAGAGTAATGGCACGTCACATATGGAGCGTATTTTTATCCAAACCTAGTTCACAATACTTCGGACAACACGACGTGGCAGTAAAACGGGTAACACGTCCTCGAAGGAATTCCTTTCATTAAACGCGCATACTTTCTTCACCTGGCTAGCAATAAAGCCCCTCAAAATTTAAATGAAAATATTTGTGCGAATTTATGGCGACGTTGATTATAGCGTTTGAATTAATTGTGGTTCTACAATTATATTAAAAGTGATTCTTGTGTCAAATGAGATTTATTGTTTTGAAATTAGGCGATGATTAAGAAATTATAAAATTGAATTCTATAGATCTTTTTTCAGCGTCTTCTGCTATGGATTTCATTTTTTTGTTAAACATAATTTGACTTATTTTTATGCGCATAATTATTGACGAGTAATTTCCTAGTACCTAGATCTATAAAATGGTCTGGAATATTTTCAAACTAGTAGAATAGATGGTAAAAGAGGTCCCACTATTTCAGAGTATAGTCCGGTGACAAAATAAACAAACATATATACCAAACATTCACATTAACTTAGGAAAAAACCATATTTAAAAATACGAATACAATTTTTTTCGTCAAACGCACAGAAAATCAACCTAAAATGACAGCATTCGTACTATCGTGTTTCGTTGGTGACGGCGAGTGCGACGATGCGAGACCGGAGGCCCAAAGATACAGAAGCTGCACTAGGCCGCCATTCGTAATAAGCATGGTGAACACTTAGAACACTTGAGGCACTCATAGCCCAGTTGCACTCGGTGATTAGAAACAATCAGCGAGGGCAAGCAACGACGGCGCGGTTTGTACCTAGATGGGTGACCGCTGGTGGCATGTTACCATGAGCGTCTCCGTGCTTTGGAGGCCACGTTAAGCAGTCGGTCCCGGTTGTTATCATACGATAACAGTCGTGAAGCTAACTAAGCTTTTTTAAGCCGCCCGAAGGCCTTCAACTAGGAGGCCTTCAGGCGGCTTAAAAAACATCCAACGGCAAGATTTACGTAGCCACAACGTATTCTTGACAGTCCCCAACCCGCACTTGGCCAGCGTGGGGACGTATGGCCTTAACCCTCTCCTGAGAGGAGACCCGAGCCCAGCAGTGGGACATTATGGGTTGTTGATTGATTGATTGATGGTGAACACCACTCTTGAATTCTGCGGATGCTTACCAGGCTGAGTAGAGTCACTTTGGCGATTGAATACAATAGAATTTGTTTATATATGTATATATAGATTAAGATTACCGCAAGGTATGTACCAATTAGCTGAATCATAGATCACAACTGTCAATATTCCTCAAGAGTAATTAACTCTTGTTTCGTTTCCACTAACTTTAATGAACTGTAGCATGTTGATTAATTAATCTCGATAAACCGCTTCTATATTAATTGATTTGTGTGCATGGATGGATAAGAATGGCCAAAATTTGGTTTCACGCTTTTCAAAATTTATATCAACAGAAATGGACGGCTTTGTACTTGAATAAGTAACTCTTGACTAGACTCTTCATCTATTTTTTTTTCATTGCAAGTATACCTACCTGTATAGCTTCTTTGTTATTGTTATTCTTACTTTGACATATTTGTGCTGTTGGCACAAAATGAAATAAAAACTTGCACGTTTAAAGTAGTACTGTATTTTACCTTATATATTTAGGCACTTCCATCAATTAAGTTAAGCACGTTTCGTGATGATAAGAGTTCTCTGGTTTGATATCTTCCTGTTGTTTTTTAAATCTTGTTACCGCTGGCATTCCAATCAAACTAATTTCAGCGCCCTGCATTGTTAACCGCGGTACAACAAGAACCGCGGGTAACGGGGCAAAGCTAGTATAATAAAGTAGAAGTCACTCCTTGTATCATCAGCTATCTGCCAGTGAAAATCTCGTCATAATCGATTCAGCCGTTCCAGAGATTACCCGGAACAAACAGACAGGCCGACAAAAATTGATTCAAAAAAGTTATTTTAGTATAAGTATCGTGTAAACATACATATGTATTTAGTAAAAAGCGGTTATTTTAATAGTACAAATAGACAATCCAATTTTATTTATTTGTATAGATATACAATGTCACTAGGTGGACTGATGGTCACTGCAATGCGTGTGTCCTACACTCTGTTAGTGATTAAGCAAACGGAGTGCTAGGGCACCTAGCGGCACGATGGATAGATGACCTGATGATGACTGCCCAAGGCCAGAAATGGTAATGAGAGGCCTTTAATCACCAGTGGATGACTATAAGTGTGGATGTCGACTATTACTTCATTTTATTAGTGTAAGTAATGTTTCTACTCCTTATTCATAAATTTACTGTTACTTCCTATAATACAATCAGCACCTACTTTTGAATAATCTTACAAATTAATAATGACAATGAATAACTCTAAAATGTTGAAATTCAAGTGAATTCTTAGACTAATAAACAAATTAAAGATGTCAAGGTCGAGACCTTAAAAATAAAGTAATCTATATGAACAAACTATGTACTCTTAGCTAAAATTATTATCATATATAAATAAATAAAATTGGAGTGTCTGTTTTAAATATAAAAATAACCGGTCTTTACTAAATGCGTATTGTTAGCGCCTGAACTTTACTTGTACCATTTTGAAGATTGAGATTGCGTTTTTTGCTTATCAGGCGTACCAAATTGTCGGTATTCCGAAATTTATTATAATTTTATTTATATACCACACTTCTGCCTTTTTTACCTTTTTATTTAATACAGCCACTGAACATTGTTTTATTTTACATGACCTTGTTAAAATACGTAAAGAATGGCATCATTATAGAGTATTTTCACTTTAAATATTATCTGTCATTGAGTCACTAAGCTCTGTATGGCCTTAACCCTCACCTGAGAGGAGACCCGAGTCCAGCAATGGGACATTATGGGTTGTTAATGATTGATGACTAAGCTCTGGTGTATCCGCAAAAGATACACCTATGTATGTACACACGGTACGTATACCATATTTGCTCGTGGGAGAGCCACGCTTCGGCATGAATGGGCCGGCTCGACCGGAGTGATACCACGGCCTCACAGAAAACCGGTGTGAAACAGTGCTTGCGCTGTGTTTCATCGAGTGAGTGAGGATACCGGAGGCCCATACCCCAATCCAACGCCCCCTATCCCCCTCACCATCCCCTTTCCCCCCAGGCCGCCATAGTGTGGGTCACCATACTGCATTGTTCTTTTTCGCATTGAGGATGGTGACCACCACTCTTGGATTCTGCTCATGCTTTCCATCAGGCAGGGCAGAGTCATTTTGGCAGCTTAAATATATATAAATAAAAAAAAAATACCAAATAACGTTTTTTACCATTCTTGTCTGTCTGTTTGTTCCGCCTAATCTTTCGAACGGCTGGCCGATTATGACGGGACTTTAACTGGCAGATAGCTGATGTAATAAGGAGTTACTTAGGCTACTTTTTTAGATTTGGCCCGCGGTATAACCCGTTTTTCAAAAAGTACAACAATAATCGCGGGTAATACCGAAGAACTCAGCCAGTTATCAATATCATTTCAATCGAACGAAAACTTTATTCCGGCCATCATTTACTAGTTACATCAATATCTAATTATTCCCACCCGGCTGACACTTTTTGAGCGGAGAAAAATTGAAAAGGAATCAAATATTTTAGTTTGTTTAGTTGTTCTTGTCAAACATGTAAAATATTTTAAAGAGGTTCTTAGCTACTCTTCCTTCTATTTTCAGATGTAATGTCTTTAAAGACCAGTTTGTTTAGAAAGAGACCACGTCTCGCACTCTGACACCTCATTAATTAAAATTCGTTCATTAGTTTCGACGCTACGATGGAATATACAAATACACATAAACTGTTAAATATATTATCCTTCCTTTTGGTATTTGGGTAAAAAAGAAGCATTTTCAATCCCTGTCGGTTTAAAACTGCTTACATAAAACTGCAAAGTATATATATAAGGTAGAAGGGATATACAAAACTGAGTGGTCAATTAATTTTTTATGAAAGAAGATTGAGGACTCTCGCAATCCCTCCGTTCCAGCTTACACAGGCATTTATGAAGCTTTGTGTGAAAAATAAATACGTTAACAATACTGTTAAAGAGCTTATATTTAGTACAGTGAATTCAATTTCAACGAGGGAAGATTGCTGGTATGGCATGTTTAATATTTTTATAATGAGACTTAGCATATGTAAATTAAATGCACATAATGAGATGAAAACTAAATGTGACACCAAATCACGTTGTCTTTTGTTTATTTAGGAGTCTGCCAAAGTGACGCTAATCTTCCTGATGGAAAGCATAAGTAGGATCCAAGAGTATATCTATAGTATCTTTTTTGGCATTAATCCCGTCTACACACCCATCATTGTAAGCCCTGTACACCAGGATCGACAGCAGTGACCCACGAACACACCGAGTTATGCCACACAGGAAGTCCCCGGAAAAATTAAACTGTCTTGGAACCCGCAACGAAATTAATCAGAAGAAAAACTGGAGGAGTTGGTAATAGAATATGTCCACTTCTCCCTCCTTAGCAAAGCGGGAGTCAAAATGAAGTCAAAATAGGCAGACACCTTTTCAAACTGGGAATCACTACGGATGAAATATTAAGGGTCCTAAGTGAGCTCTATTTGATTTCTATAGTATGTATGGCAGTATCGCCTAAACGAACAGAAATTCACCGCAGTTGACACAAGATCCCCATAGTGTACCACCCCAGATGTCATTTGTAAGCCATTTAGCATTATGTTACTTCATTGTACCAAAGACTACATTCTCAGAGGACATGATGAACCGACTGTTCACGGCTAGAATCAGGTGTTGAGCATTGACACAATGGTGGACCGACTAATTTAAATGAGTGTAATTTGCTCTTAAACTTACCATGGCCCATGAGTAATTGAATAACACACATTATACTTATTGCAAATGATGAGAAGACAATGCAATAATGCAGCATAGTGACCCATATTATGGCGGACAATTGAGATACTACTGCATCATTGGGCCTCCCTCCGGTCTCGCATTGAGCAACGAAACATGATAGCATGAATACTCCATTTTAGGTTGGTCTTCCGTAAGAGACCGCATCTAGCCTGTTCGTTCTGAAAAACCGTGGTTTTGCTATCATGTACGTTGTTGGGTTTTGAGAAAGGATTCCATTTTTTTCTTGAAGGCTTTTTTATGTGGACTCGAAATTTTACAAAACTCACAACCATTTTAAAACTCCCTGAAGTTACTGGGTATTACCTAAACTTTCTATAGTAATAATATAATAAATATAAAATTTCAAAGAATCATGACGCAGGGCGGTGGCGCAGGCAGCGGATTACATACGTATAAGAATTTTAACTTACTGTACCATTTCAGGAAATTGGCATCTGTGATCGAAGCTAAATGACAATGTGTCCAATTTGTGCTGAAAATAAGTTCCAAATTTATTTTCGAGAAGGCGTTCGTTCCGATTTGTTCGATATACGCAAGAATGTAAAACTCGCGAGAAGACGTAGACGTAAGAAGTTGATTCGCGAGTTTCTGTGCGTCTTAGTTATTTTCATAAATTTTAATATATTATTAGGAAATCGTAAAAATTTATTAAGTTTAGCTCAAATGTTTGGTAGAATTTCAATAATTTAAACTACCACATTAAACGGCTTACATTTTGAATAATATGACATGACACTTAGATACATAATTTTAGTTAAACAGACTACCCTTACCTTTTAAAATCCTTTAGCTTTAATACTCAATGTCAGCAATCTAATGTTTCTTTGAACAACATCAGGAATATAACTAGTGCCTGTTTTAATGTTTTTGGTTCATTAAAGAAACACTTCAGTACCGCGATATATTCGAATTTTTTTCACGATAATAATCCGAAGATTTCATAAAAATCGTACTCAAATACCGTGAAAATGAATATTTTTGTGTTATTTTGTGTTGACAAACACTAATGTCAATACTAAAATATCAGGGTTAATTTTTCTTAGCTACATTTTCACGACAGTTAAACAGAGAATAAAGTAAAGAAAACAATTCTAAAATTACATATATATATATATGTAATTTTAGAATTGTTTTAATAGATAGATATAACATCTATATTACATACATACTTAGAATAAAAATTCAAAGGTGGTAAAAACCGATTAATCATCCTAATACAAACCAATTGAAAATTAGCATACCTTTGTACGCAGTTGGTGACGAAAAAGCGTCATGACTTGTTCGTAAGCTCTTTCATAATGGTACCTATATGTACTTTATAGGAGAGAAGGGCCGACCCAATTTTCAAACGAAGCGAGAGGCACGTCCTGACTAAGGTACTCTACTTAATAATAAGCAAATGGTCTGAAATGTACGTGACACGTGTTGAACTCTATTGATTTTCACGCACAATGTAGAGTTGGCTTATTATTTCTCATAATTGATCGTTAGATTCTGGTTTAGAGTTAAGTTTTGCTTACTAGTGTCACTCTGCATTAAGGAAAATTGAGATTGCATTCGGAATAAACTAAGTTATTATTTGAGTTTGCCTATAACTTTTGAGTTTATGCATTATGGATAACTTTTGATTGTATTATAAACACATTAGTTTTTATTTTATTTAAAATTGAAAGAAAATTATCCACTTCTAGTATACGAGGGTACTTTAGTACGTCAGTATTGCTGGATTGTATTTTTACGTATTAAAAGTATATCATATATTTATGTCATTTAAGATAGGTGGACTATTTATTTACAATAAATCGCAAGACATCGAAACTCATTGAAGAAGGCTTTTTATTCCATCTGAGACAAGCTTGTAAAATTCACACCCGATATTCTGTGTCTCAAAGAGCGTATTAAGCTGTCGGTCCCTGTTGCCATATGAACATCTGTGGCAATATTCATGGGTTGTTAGAGCCCTAAAAATTTCATCAAATCTTTCTACAGAACTTCGACGCTGTCGAATACTTATAAGGGTCGAGGTCGAGATGGCTGATGTGGAGGATGACAGCTCAACGTAAAAAAACAATTTTAGCCTTATCGTAGAGGACTTAAAGTGGACCCTAACCAAGATTAAAGCCATTTCCTAGCCATTGGCAAGGCCAGGAGCGAAATCAAGCGAGACGCTTAAAATTGAACGGGATACCGATCCACTCTGTGGACGCTCTCTGCCTCATTTTGGGGATATGGGACCTTAAATCAGGTAAGTAGCCTAGTTCGGCAAAAGCTTTGGAGGATGTTTTTGAGCATATCACTGCAGAAATATATTTATCAAGCAATATTATCTTGATCTAATAATGAGCCTATGCTATAATTTCGTTGAGAATCTAGTAATCCGTACACAGGTATTCAAATATCTATCTCGGGCACTAGTCTCTAGTATAAATGTATTTTTATGCACCGTACTGCATACATACTCGTATATGATGAGAAATAAGGTTATACATTTATTTCACAGTTTGATATGTACACAAGTACCATATTATATATTTTTATTATGTGGGATTTTACTGTGGGAGAACCACGCTTCGGCGCGAATGGGCCGGCTCGACCAGAGTGATACCACGGCCTCACGAAAACCGGTGTGAAACAGCGCCTGCGCTGTGTTTCACCGAGTGATTAAGGGTACCGATGGCTCTTACCCCAACCCCTCCTCCGTCCCCCTCCCCATCCCCCAAAAGCCAACAATGGACTTGTGACGTCTCTGGTGCTGCAGGTTGTCTGTTCGTTTGCCCCGAATTCCATAAAATATGAAGTATAATTTATAAATATATTTTAGTACCTCTAAATGTATTATCCATATAAACAAGCCGTTAAATAACGTCCACACGATGTGGCCTCTTATTAAATAACAGTATATTTAACGTTTATTAGCTTATCGCACTATAATATCAAAATATTAATTATATGACTAGATAATTAATATATTACAAAAATACTGCGACAAATTTTGTATGGTCCATTAACCAATGTCACAGGTTTGTAAAATAAAACTTGAACGATAGCACAACGAAAGTCTTGAATATTATTTAATTATTGGGCAAAAGTTGTATATTTATGTGACCGTAACCACGAGTTGAAAAGTGATTTAAACATCAATTGCTTTCAAGATGGAGTACTATTTCATAAATTATTTTTTTGGTACCCATAGCTAAAACTTTCTATATTATTTTTTAACGTAAGGTTTAACAAATCTTTCTTGTAGAAACAATGTCATTTGGTCCTTAATATTGTATACTAGCTGAGCCCCGCTGTGTTACCGCGGTACAAATATGTAAGTTAAGTATTCTTAAACTTTCTAAATTTCTTATATACAGATTTTCGGATAAGTTTATAAAACATTTAGAATTATAAAACATTTAGTTTCCCCGTAATTTTCTTTAATAAATTAATGTTTATAATATATTATTATATACTATATATTATATAATCAATATGTATATGAGTAACAGCTGCGAAAAGTATATACAGATATATAAACAAACTCAACACAAACATTAATATACACATAATACAAAAGCAAGCAGCCATACACACATCCATAATATTCCACCAAGTTTTAGGGGAAACTGTTTTCATTACTGCTACAGGAACCGAATCTCTTCTTCCCTGAAGATTTCAGGACGGGAGTTCGGTATCAAACCTAGTAAAAAACTCGAGCTGAAAATCTTTTTCAACACATAGTACTATTTATAGGTCGCGGTTTGCTTTACATCGCACAGTGATCGGTTTTGCATGTGACGCGTCAGACTACAAAAGTAGTTTTATATTACAGTCGAATATAAATCTGCTTTCATAGCCAATTGTATGACGTGTCAATTTTAGTTCACTCCAATATTTGCACTTATGAATATTTTTTTGATCTTTATTTACCGAGCTTGGCCACAATTTAGACAATGTCTCTCACCCATGAATATTTGCTAAAGATGTACATCGTTATCTTCTTGATATTTTCACAATTATAATTCAAAGAGAGCACAATGATTAACATTGTAACAACTATTTCAGCTGGTTCTTTACGAAAACTATTTTATAAGATAAAGATCGAGTTGTCATTACTTATTTTATTTTTTTATGGTATATATTACGGTAGACTACTTGTCGGAGAGTGTTCAATAGCAAATGTGTTCTGACGTTCAACAATGTTATTCTGAAACTTTAAAGGAATTCAGAATAATTTTTAAGTCCTTTTTCTTTTCTATAAGACTCTATTGATAGAAATTGATATTAATGTCTGTTTTGGTTTAGGCTTTTGTTTCTAAAACAAAAACAAAAATCCTTTCATTCCTTTTCTTGAGTAACGAAATTTAACTTTATATTTTACGCAAATAACAACTCGATCTTTAAAATTGCATCATCCAATGTTTTTGGTACTGTTACTCATAATCCAGCCTACCATGACAAACCGCTTTGTATTTGTATTCCATTTATTTTTTTTTAAAAAAAAAGCTTGTAATGTAAGTGACGAATGAAAATTAAATTTTCCGATCCTTCAAAACACATGTGGGAGTTTAGTACATGATACTACACCCACACAAGACATTACGCCTACTCCTCATCGACAGCTTAAATAACAACCTTTTTACTCTTTAAAGGGTGAAAAAGAAACGAAGGTACATTGACTGTAATAAGACTACAATCTGCAACGTTTTTTATTTGTTCAAATTGTTACGAGCCGAGTAATAATTAAATAAAAATAGTCAGTTGATTTCCAAAAAAATAAGACAATAATTATTAACGACAACACTTTTATAACAATAATTCACGAAATCACTCCTTAGTCATATTAGAAAATCCTTTAATTTAATAATTCGTTAATCCGCTGTATCGTGAAACAATACTGGCCCGTACGGCTAACACGCTCGGCTTTTGGATGTTTTCTATGTATAATATGTATGTATTTACAAAAAAAAAGTATTTATGTATTCATATCAGTTGTTTAGTACCCATAATACAAGCTCTGCTTAGTTTGGGACTAGATGGCGTTGTGTGTTAGATGCCCGAAATATTATTTATTTATTTATTTATTTTTATAGGGCTAGCGAAATATCTGGAATGATCCCTAGTATTCGATAAACCATTCTGAAACAAACAAAATTTCTTAGAATCAGTAATCTATCTAGCGTTAAAAATATCGGAATTATTATTCGTAATCATGTCATGATTAATCGTAGTCATGTGTTACTTGATACTAGATAGCGCTGTCATCCAAATCTCAACCATCTATATACAAGACCCATTTAAGTGTATGATGTCACAGTATAAAGTGTATATATTTTTTTTATTTAAATAGAACGAAATAAAAATCGACAGAGGTCATTTAGTGTCCCAGAGTTTATTATCCAGAAAAAATCTGTTAGTTCGGTTTACTGCCTAGAATAAGACAGAGTGTATTGTGTTTTTCTCTTAAAGACAGTGTGAGAACCTATAATTAAGATGATAAGACATTCTTAAGGTTAAATATTGTAAACAGCAGTTCTTGTTTCGTTCCTCAGCTGGTTAGAAATTTAAGGGAAAAAAATACGTTTCAAAGTGAGTTCGAACCTCTAAGTACAAAAAACCCGAGTCCATATTCTAACGTCGATGATAAAATAAGATGTTTATTCTCAACACTCATCGTAAAGAGACTACCACCCTTTGTCAATCGTGATTCCAATTTTCTCACCACGTAACACGAAAATTTTATATTATTTGGTTCCCCTCATCAAGATAAGCACATGCCTTCCTGTTTGCCGCGAAGTATTCGTTTTGCGTGACTGTTTCCTGAGTTATTACTGCTTTTATTTCCTCGAATACATTTACAGTGCGTGTAAGGTTCGCAGATTAGGTTAATGTATGCTGTTGTGATTTATGACAGTGAAAATATTCACTTTTTATGATAAACGTATATTTTTAGACTTGTTTTTAGATGTTATCTTTCATTCATAAGGTACATCACATATTCTGTTAGTTGTGATCTTTACCAGGAGTTTAATTGTTGGAAAAATAGGTGCTATAGTATGACAGTTAATAAAATCATTCAATTACTATATTGTTTATGTTACATTTAAAAAAGTAAGTATCTAAACAAATTTAAGATATGGTGACAAAATTAATTTAAGAGTTTTGAAAAATAGAATACTGATATATACACATATATATATATATATATTTGTAAATACATACATCTAACACATAGAAAACATCCAAACTCCAAAACAAACATTTGTAGATTATATAAACATTTGATCCGACCCGGGAATCGAACCCGAGACCTCAAGAACAGCAGTCGCATACGCTACCACTGCGCTACTGAGGCAGTCAAAAATATTTATTCAAATTATTATTTATTAAATTTAATTAAAAATTAAATTATTTTTTTATTATTATTACACAGTATTTAGAACTATCAAATGGCTACACCTAACCTACCCTTAGCAAATGCACGCCTGCAGTGAAAGGTCGGGTCACAAAGACCGGAACCCAAACGGCACTCCTTGGTTTACTTGAGCTGATTGCCCGGTTGACCTGCCCTCACAGACCTACTTCTTTAAGTCGAATTACTTGACCGAAATACTGATTAGTAACAGTCTGTATTTAACTTATCATTAGGTTTTTTGATCAAATTACCAATAAGGCCAGCTGCCATCCTCTTAATCTATTTTTTATAGATTCATATATTCAAATGTTGCCCCGGCGATTATAGGTTCGATTTCTAATCAAGCTAAATAAGAAAATACATTTGTGTGAATTGCACGATCAATGATTGTATCTCTGGATCTAATTTGTCTATAATATGCAAGTATTTAGATGTTCATAAGAACCTATGTTTACCTGTAGGCTGATTTACTATAGCACTATCTTTTCCTACCTACCTACCTACCTATCTTTTGGAGAGAGCCACGCTTCGGCATGAATGGGCCGGCTCGACAGGAGTGATACCACGGCCTCACAGAAAACCGGTGTGAAGCAGCACCTGTGCTGTGTTTCACCGAAGGACGGCAACGCACTTGTGACGTCTGTAACCATGTTGTTACCATTAGATGAAACGTCTGCTCGTTTGCCCCCTGTTCCTTAAAAAAACCTATTTTATAAATAGATGGTTAAGTATCAAAGGTTTAAAAAAAAATCCTAAGAATACCCGTACTTAGTAGTACTAGTAACACTTTATTTACTTACACTAAATAGTATAATATAGCAAAAATATTAGTGCCTTGAGTTTTTCTATATTGTTTGGTACAATACGGTGTCTAATTGTGAGAATTCATTAGAATTATTTTATAATCGAGCTTTAGTTAAAGTGGGTAACTTTAGCTAAAGCTCGATTAGAAAATATTTTTTGCTCATGTGTTAAAAAACACTAAGCCATAAAGTGAATAAGCACTTAACTACATTGTGTTCAGTAGTGGTCGCCACTTTAGTCCTAAATAAACATTGACTAAATTTAATTTTAGTAAAAGCGGTGTAATCCAAAATGGTCATCGTTGCTCATGTTACCGGAATGGTATGTAATATGGGGGTTTTAGCATAACATGGTTTAATAGAAAAGGGTTTAAACATATGTGCGGTTAAGTGAAAAGATATGTGCGGTTGAGTGAAAGCAGATGTACTGTCATAAAAAAAGCGTTTAATTAAACAAAAATTAACAAAAAAATGGAAAGTTACGGAAACAACTAATATACAGCAGGATATCGCTTTTGACTTATGAATGTTTCGTATAGAAAAAACCAAAGTCCTACTTAATTTTTATAACTCAATGTTTAACTTTGAGCTTTGTTTTATTTAGCTAATTAATATTACACATATATTCCTTTATTAATAACTTTATTCATTATATTTAGGTAAAAAAATATTTTATTAAAAAAAAAAAACAAATTGTAGTCATATTATCTGTTCCGTCATCACCGTCTTCACGATAGCAGTTAAGAAGTTGTAACTGTGTGGGAGTAAACGTAAAATCAACTTTGACATTTATATTCCCTAATGGATCCTATATGTTAGCTTCCAGGAATGCGTACTTAAGAACAAAAATATAATGTAGAATTTAGTTTACGCCTAGTAAATTTTAATTGCGTTCTTGAATGATGAAACTATTAAAAAAGCACTCGAACACTATTTTAAAACGCATGTACTACGTTCCTACCTATTTTTGCCTTGTAGTAAGCAATTAACGCAATTAAATTAATTGTTTCACACCGGTTTTCTGTGAGGCCGTGCTATCACTCTTACCAATCTAGGTTCTATTATAGCGAACACACGAAGCAAACTACTGACACAACTCTGATATCGGCATACTTATGGAGTATAATTAAGTATATAATAGACGCACAGCGGAGACTGAATAGTAAACACATCTCTTGTATAGCATAGACCGATGTCAACGTACATCGCTTCACACTCGGTTCCGAAATGCTGACGAGCGGTCCCCGCAATGTCAAAATATAGTGGAGCATAGTGGGGTAATTTGAGTGATTATTGTTTTTTTGTGTTGTATGTTACCTTGTTGTTCCATTAGGTACTTTGTTTTATTGCCAAAATTAATATTTTCTTTCTTTATTAGTCCCCCTCCTTTCTCCCCTTCCATGTTTTCTTTCCATCAATTTATCTTATTTATTCATTTTGTTTGAAAACAACAACATTCTAACAGAGGGTGCCACTAGCGCCAGAGATGCTGGTGTGAAGGAAATAATTAGACTCAAAAGGGATTTTACCACTGACTCAACTATTTATAGTGATTAAATTATTTTCATGAACACATACTGGTTCTTTTATATTCTAGTAGGCTAAAGTACTAGAAAATGAATAATATTTCCCAGTACGATTCCTCACTGTATTACTCGATGCATTGTTTATTACACTCCCTATTTATAATGAGCGTTCTTTGATGAGTGGCAATCTTATTACTAGTGAATATATTGACTCGTAGCTACACATAAAATAAAATCTGCAAGTACTTCAGTTATGAGAAGTTTGTGTAGGCCTATGTTTTTTCCGTGATCAGATTACTATGACTCATTTTAAAGTTGAACTATTCGCCATAAAGTAGATACATTTTGTGTATACGAGTAAATCTGATTTCTACGAATGGCGAAAATAGATGTAGGTAATATTTAAATGACATACGTATATCTAGAATACATATAAGACGGATACTATAAAGTATTAGAAAAAATAGTCAATAATTAATAAAAATAGTCCCAAAAAGCAGCTTGTAAATTTTTTGAAGATCCCTTAAAGTTTAACTCTCATTTATAAACATAGAAAGTCATAGTACAAAAAACACCCCGCGTCCATTGTTGCAAACAAAAGAAGAGTGACATATTAAAAAAAACTACAGAAAGATTGCCAGTGATTTCCACAAAGGAGGCTTGTGTTGTAGTTAGCCGTTAATCTAAAATAGTTTCATGAAAGAATAGATTGTATTTATTCCGTGGCTGTGAGCATTACATAAAAAAAATTGGTCATGGCCTACTACTTTGCTATAATCTGAACTGCCACTGGCCTGCAAAATTTCATCATTATTACGGGCGACTAACACAAAGTAGGTCACTGAACCTCTAGTACAAAAAGATTTCGGTAAGTAGAAAGTAATTTAGTTTTTTTTTCTTGAAGTAAAATATAATAAACATGAAGAAGGTTATATTTTTATAACTTATTTTATTTATTTTGTTTTGTGAGTAGTTGAACTGCTAATTCTTATACGCCAACTGTTTGCCCTCTTTTTAGAATGTATTTTTGATGTATATACCAAAGTATCTACTACTTTACTCTGCTTGATGGAAAGCATATTCACAATTCAAGAGTGGTGGTTCCTTTACTCATTACGAATGCAGACAGAGCAGCATGGTGTTGGTGACTATGGCGGCTTATTGCTTCTTTGTCATCATCGTCTTAAAAAAAATCTTGCAATTTATTTATCTATATATATAATATAATAAGTATTTATAATGACAAATATAGTCCTTTACTAGAGTAGGCAAGGTTGTCGCTTGTCGAACAGGCAAGTTGTTCCAAAACCTTACAGCCTGCACGGTGAAAGACTCGTCCGCAAACTCAGTAGAGTGTTTTGACATTGTTATTATCAAATTTTCCAATGACCTCTATTAGGTATAAATAAGAAAATTGAACTCTAATATTAAATACCAAGTGGAAACACTGTCCATGGCCATTGTCTATCGTCTCTGTCTAACATTTTTCTCCTAGTTTGTTGCTGTCGGGTGTTTTGTTTCTTTATATTTAGATTAAGCCCTGACTTTCTTCCTCTAAACCTTTTTCTATTTCCTCGGTAAGCCAGATGCAGGTAACATCTGCCTGCGCCTGACTTACCGTACTTATCTCGTTATCGTATTATCTTACTCACTTATCTTGGCTTGGTTGATTATGTTTATAAATACAAAATTAGCACCAACATTAAATTATATATTGTATTCCCCATATGGCCGGACCATGTGGGGAATACTCCACAGAGTAGTCTGAAACCCACCTTTGTTTGTTGTTTTATTGAAAATACTACATACGGTCGGAAATTCAAAAGTTTTTTCAACCCCATCACGAGTCCTGTTTTCTCTTTACATAAGTAAAAACGCTAGTAACATGAATATGAACCATCGTGACACATAAACTTAACATAGAACTTCTAATTCATCTAATTTGAAAATCAAAAATGAGAAAATTTCTCTAAATTTTAATGGGTCAAATTTCTCAAGTTAATTATAAGTTTCGTATTTACATTTTGTTAAATTGGGAGTTGGTTAGAACATTTTCGAAAGACGGGCAGGAAATTATAGCACGTCATTTTTGCTTACAACGCTGAGACGAATGTCATCTCACAACAATTTCTTTTGAAGTTCTTTGAACTGAATAACTCAATGTTTTCGAGAACAACTCAATTTATTAACATTTTTACCGGTCTATATTTTATTTATATGGAAAATAAAAAAAAAAATTAGGTTTAATGTTCATAAGTAATCTCGTGACTTTTTGTGAGTAAGCGTTTTTGTTACAAATATACTTTTATCAAATGTAGTATACATTATTTCTGAAACAAATTGAAAACCTCCGTCTTTGTTTTTAGGATTCTGTTGACACTACTCACATAAAAAAACGGCAAGCCGTTTAGGCCCTAGGGCGTGCCAATGAAATAAACATACATACATACAATCGAAAAACATTACCCTTCTTCATTCAGCAGTTGGCTAAATACTAAAATAAAATGATCACATTTATACACGACAACACGATTTTATTGTAATGTGAATCCTCTAAGAAGGATAAATAACATTAGCGGCTTAAAAAAGTTTACAATGACCCTCGATAGATGGCTTTGTGTAGTTACGGTAAAATTATTTTATTCAATTAATTTATTTATAGTAATAAATACCAACACCTCGCCTTCTAAATCCAGGTGCCATTATGGATGACTACGGAACGCTATTCTATGCATGGCCTGACATGCACATAGCCGGTTTTTTGTATGTAATACCCTCACATATCGCACTGACGGACGGACTATATATAAACATTGAAGATAAATCATTCACAGAAAAAATAATAGTACTTTTCACAAAATTTTGTCCTGGCGAGGATCGAGCTCAGGACTTTTAGCTTAGCAAACGGATCACTAACAACTCAAACATTAAAACCAATATAAATAAACCCATCGAGAGTTTCATAGGTGACGGATTTTAAAGCAAAAGATTCGATATATTTTCAGTTACTCTTCGAATTACATACCAAAAACATGTCTCAACTGTTTTGGACCTCGGGATCTAGGCTAGTGATAAATATATCAGAATTAAAACATTCTACACAATTTATATTAACGGTGCTTGACAGAAACACGACCCCTAAAACAATAATGACAGGGAAGTAATTCATTTAAACAAAGAATTTCACGTTACAATCACTATAAAACCCTCTTAGACCGTCTGCATTGTTAAAACACAAAATGTCATTCAAACTGTCTCGAAACATGTCTCCTGTGGCATTGTTCCTCCAATTTCGTGGATATTTTGTTTATTTAACATACAAATAGAATTTAAAGTAGTTATAATGTTCTATCATCCTCGTACAAAATATCCTGAATTAAATGATAAAAACGCATTATCATATACTGAGTTCGAGATCGGAGGTCCAACGATGCAAAAGCATTTCTATAGGCCGGCATAGTGTAGGGCACAATGTTGCATTGTTGCATTCTCTGCATTCAGAATAAATATGGTGTCCACTACTCTACTCTCTACACGTGTTTTTCATTTGGCAGAGTAAAGTCACTTTGGCAGACTCATATACAATAATTGTTAGGGATCAGAAACGTTTTATATTAAAATGCAAAACACTTATCAACCTTCCTTGGTTGATTAGTGTTTTGCTTCGTCTTGTAAGGAATAAAACTTCCTAGTTTTATTCCTTATAAGATGATGCTACTTAACAGATCAATAACAAAAATAGATATCCACGAAAACAAAGAAGAATATTTCTGACAGTAAAAAATTAGCACCATTCAAAACGTCCATCCTGACAGAGCCAAACGCAAAAAAAGGAGGCTCCAACCACTCCACCCGGTTTAGCTCGCTGGGTAGGAGTGTTATCTAAGAATATATTTTATTTATATAAAAAAATTTTATAAGCTAATATATTTGAGGTATCGACTTGAAATATCGTTTAAATAATATGTAGTGTAAATTGTCCAATTATTTCTATTCCTAAACCAAATATTATAACATAGACAGAAAAAACACAATGTTTAGTGTTATGTTTATCTTAAGCCGTACTCGTATGTACTGATAGTAGGCATTCACTCTAACCTTATGAGTATAGACCGATCGATTGTTTATATTGTTTATTTACTCGTACTGTTTGTGTGGTTTGATCTATCCAGCTGAATCAAGAATGTTTAAGTTTACTTAAACTCTCGGTTTCTGAAAGGATGATCAAAATATTATTAGAGATAATTTTTTGTTTATTCGAAAGACGATCCACATTTTTTTACTATTAATTTCATCATGACAAAAGCTTGAAGACATTGCCAGAATTAACTGATCCAGGTAGTTGCTATCTCATCAAAAGAAGAAGAAGAAGATCATTGTTCAACCGACAGCTTTTAGGTACACAGCGACGTCAAATCACCTCGGGTTTCTCAGAAATTAGATCAAGGAAATAAACATTATCTTTTATTATCTTACATATCTATTGTAGTATTCGCACTAAGCCGACATAGGTGTGGCAGTACTACTACACTGGGACAATACGTTTTCAGTTAATTTCAGCAAAATACATTGCAAGCATGGACTGCTACGGGCACTCGCTGAGCTTCCGCCCCCGTAGTTCGTTGTAGTTGATGAGTTGACTAAATATCCGGGGATTTTGGTTCATGCGGGCATCACACGCAAGTGGCGACAGAAGAGGTTTCAATATATATAGGTTTTTTGACCCACACCCTCGCTCCAGATTTGTACGAGTAGTGTAGTTAGTATAGTTTTGCTTTTTGCTACGATTATTACCAGTATTTAAAAACGAAATGTTGCATTAACATTACAATCTTTATTTTACGGTAACGGAACATCTATATTTATTTATCTTTTATAACAGTTCGATGAATGATCAACTAGTGCTGACCAGAAAACCTTATTTGTATGTATACATTGCTGCACGGTTTGTTCCTCCTCTGAGCCTTTTTTTCAATCTAGGTTAGGATCGGCTGTAATTGTACCAAATATATTAAAGTATAACACGGCCCTAAACAAATTTATTAATAAATTATTTTATTTATATTTTAATCCAAAATCATTGAAGTATCATCCACCGTAGAAGAGCTACGCTTCGGCATGCATGGGTGGCTCGACCGAAGTGATACCACGGCCTCACAGAAAACCGGTGTGAAACAGCGCCTGCGCTGTGTTTCACCGAGTGAGTGAGGATACCGGAGGCCCATAATCCAATCCAACCCTTCCCCTCATCACCTTCCCCTTCCCCCAAGGCCGGCAACGCACTTGTGACGCCTCTGGTGTTACGGGTGTCCATGGGCGGCGGTAATCACTTACCATCAGGCGATACGTCTGATCGTTTGTCCCCTATTCCATAAAATAAAAAAATAAAAAAGTAATTCAGAACTAAGCGACTGGCTATATGTGATTATAATATAATTTTATTTAAAAAAAGGTCAAATTAAGAGCATACCTATCTATAATAATCAATTTCTTAACTTAAAAAAAATTGCTACATTCTTTTTTTACATAAAAATGACACCCATTTATTTCTAGGGAGAGTGAAGATCTACTGTGACAAGCATCGTACCAAAAACCTATAAGCCGAAATTCGTAAAATTTGCCTCGATCCCAAACATTACTTGTTTAAACAAGTTGGAGCTACCACATGTCCACAGGTTTGTTGCTGAAAATTTCTTGATACATCAAAGACGAAAGTTAATTTCTAAGTTACTCTTCACTTCTTTGGAAATCGATATGATATCAGTAGATAAGATATCAAATACATCATTTTATAGATTTTGTTGAAGTGTTTTTAATATAATACGACAATTTTATCAACGACTTCCCTAATTTAAAAGTTATTTGAAACGACACAAAATGATTATTACGAACGAAATATTTAGTTAATGATTCATTTAATGATTTAGTCCTGTTTGGGAAAAAGCCTCTTCATCGAAAGGATGATTTAAACGAAAAACTAAATATCACAAAACATAATGATAATATTAAAGAATAGAAGGACGCTTTTAAACAGTGTGTGTACAGGCTTGTTTGCTTGCCAATAAAACTGTTTACGAATGTGCTTTTATTGGGTAATCGTTATAGTTTTAATGGCCGTAGTCGGGCTTGGAGCCATCTGAAACTAAATTAATGTAAATACGAGCAACAAGTAACATTAGAAAGAGACTCGGTCTTATTTTAGCTTTATTATTACCACAGTTTCACAGTATTCTTAACAAAAAATATTTTCACGGAAATACCTAAGAAAAAGGATAATGAGTTATATTCAAGAGTTTATTATTTTTGTATCGTAATGTTGGCAGTAAATTTTAACGGTCAAATAAAGGAGACTTAATGAGGCTTTCGGCGACTCAAAATGGGTACGTTTAATGTTTAAATTTGTATCGGTTTTTTAGATTTAGGTTGACTGAGTTGTGTATATGTATTAAATTACACATTTAATTATAGCTTTAAATGTTTGCATATATCTTGACTGTGTATTTATCATAGCCCCTTCTGTTTTTGCCAAATTGGTATGAAGTGAGTGTTACTGTTACAAGTTTTATCTGTTTTTTATTTGTGTATAAATCAAATTGAATAAACATTAAATTACAAAATTCTTTTAAGTGTTTTTATATTTTGACTGTTTATTTATCACAACGACTCCTGTTTTAGTTAAAGTGATTTACAATTAGTGTTTAATCCAAATGTAATAATATTCTCATATGTTAGGGTTTATTGGATTTTAGAAATAAACCTCTGACGTGTAAAAGAAACTTTATTAAGACACTCTTAAAACACAATATCACTCCGAATAACAGTCCTTATCTGTCCCCGAGGTCGCAAAGTCAATTACTTTAATATTTCTCGCATTGTAACTCAAGACTGAACTGCACTGCTGTCGATGAAGCGCCTTCTATATTCAATACCAAAGCATCTAGAAACTTCTAGTCGATTCCGTGACGACGTAACGCCGGAAGGAATATCTTGAACGTCGTCATGTTCAAGGTATTGCGGATATGTTCAATTGTGTATTCGTTTGATACCAGATGTGGACTCTTTTAGAGGAGTTTACATAAATAGTAAAGTACTCGCATAAATAAATGATACATACAATCATAAGATCATTAACTATAGTTATGTTGTGGTTGAAGTTTGAAACAGTTGTTCATTTCAACATATTGTTGTTAGGTAAGTTATATCTGATGAAACGAAAGAAGAAATTATTAGAGTATAACAAACGGAAAAGAAGATGTCTTATAACTTGAATAGACTGTTGCCGAAAGGAGTTCTAGTATATGGAATACTCGAACTTCTGAATGTCAATATAGAGCCACAAAAAATACTAACTTTTCAATACAAATATGATATATTCAGGTATATTTTTAATCCGTACACATTTGATTTAATTTAATTAAATTGAATTCAAATTAACAGGTTTGATATGCAAGTATATAGCACCTAAATCATTTTTCTTATTTTGTCTGTCAGACTATCTGTCTGGCTAATCAGGCTATTCTCTGGATGTATTGAATCAATTTTAACGAAACATTCACCAGCAGATAGCTGATGATATAAAGCTACTTTATTAAAGAAGAAAATAGCGTTACGGCAAAATATTTTTTTCAAAATGTAGCAATGAAATATTAAACAGTATCGCATTCAGAAGCAATAAAAACCGCTGGAAATACCTCGGGGAGCAGCTGGTAACAGAATAAAATTTAACAGGATGACAACTCACACATAAACAGGATGAGAGTGCAGAGAATTTTAATGATCGAGGTTTTAGTGCTGTAGTTACAGACGTAACTACTAAGCCAGAGGTCATGGATTAGAGACTTATCTAGGACAGTTGAGCTACGTATATATTTAGAAAAATAGGACTATTTTTATCAGGAGCCTGGTAGGATGGGTTGAATTAGATGACAGTCTGTGAGATGTGTGACGGTTTCCTCATAAACCTATCTTTATAAAACATAATTTGTGAATGCCCGGACATGTCAAAAGAGATTTCATTACATTCATTCGTTTAAAAATAGCGTCATACTAGAAAAATGCTAGCACTTAGTAAGGCTATATATCTGGAAATATAATACATTTTATTCTCTTTACTTTGTCTCTTTCAGATTGGCCGGTCTTTTAAATGTTCTCGTAGTACGGAACGGAATATATCAGATAAAACTTTTGTTGTTTTGGTTTTCGACCGAGGGCTTTCTTCGCTTAAATTATAAGGCTCCTATATTGTTTTTCAGATAGCTAATTCTCTTGCTGGTAAATTATTCAACAAACTGGAGTATTTTTACTTCAGTATAAAATGTAAATATATAGGTTAGAGTGATAGAGTTAGGCAAGCATCAATTTATGTAATATGTAATAATATCGACAGCTTAATCCGAGTTCGGTGTAAATATAATGAACAATAAGGAAAATGTGACTAACAATAATAAAAGTAACTCTGCCCGTTTGCTACGTTTTCATGGCTAAACCGTTGCACCGATTCCAATGAAATTTGGCATGGAAGAACCAAGATGGACTTAAAAATCATAAGCGACACTAGGGCGCCACGATGTAGTTCACGATGCTGTATTGTTACATTGTCTGCATTCGCAATAGCTGTGTTGACCACCACATTTGAATTCTGCTTATGCTTTCGTCATGTAGGGTAGAGTCACTTTGGCAGGCCTATACATAAAAAAACCCATTTTGTGCTATTACTATGTTATATTGTAATTATTTCCACGGGAATTAACGCGATCACTTATTCACATACGTACGATTTTCTTGACGTTTCGACCAGGTTGCAATCATCAGTCTGTCACCACGGCCAGTGTGGCCAATTACCGTGAATATAATTATTATGTCGTGAAACATCAAAGTTTGAAAGTTAGTAAATAATTATTGTGCACTCTCTATAAAATAGTTAGCAAATACTCTGAGTATTTTGCATTGCTGTGGTATGAAAATGATATAAATTTAATCGCTTAAGTAATCAACACTGTAACATACCAATTGGAACAAAATATATATACCAAGTTGGGATGTATATATCAATAAATGTTAATTTCTTAAATTAATATGGTTATTGCGACATGAATGTTATGTGGGGAGCAACCCACGGAACATCTTAAGTCGATTTATTAATAATTTACCTGTACAGTGGCGTCCTCGAGAAAAAATATAATATTTTTTGTCACTTTCAAATGCTGTGCGTGTTTTCTCTTAACTCGACGAATGAAGAAGTTTCCAAGGGAGTCTTATTTATTCAAACAATATGAAATAATTATGCGAACTTATTTTTTTCTGTAAGAATGACTTTCCAGTGCAGAGTACTTTGAGTCATCAATTCTAAATCTATAAGTATTTTAAAAGTTATATGTAAATATACTTATATTGTATATATATGCGTATATATATGTGACTGTATACTATATTTCATTACAGTCTAACATTATTATTAGCTTTATTATAACGCCCTTTATTCAAACCAATTTAAAATCTATTTATAAATTATTAAGAACAAACTATGAGTATATATATACAAATATATGTTTGTACCTAAACTAATCTGAATCTATTCAATTCAAATACCGAATTATTTTTTGTAGGTCTTTTTGCCAATCAGCAAAGCTTCCTCCGACTCATTTAATATGTTCTAGCGAGTATGTAGTCTGTAAACAATATACCTGATAGAAAAAGTAGATAGTGATGGAAGAAAAAAAACATCTCTAATGCTAAAACTTTTAGGATCATCAGTTCTAAACCATTATATTATTAAACTAACTCGAGCGTTCATCTGCAACAAACAAGAACGACACAAGGCTATGCATTAAAGGTTACATTTGTACAATACACATCCTCGTATTGACGGAGAGTACTAAAGTGCTCGCTCCATATACACATAGAGTTCAGTAATCAACGGAGAGCATCGAACCGATATTGTCTTCACCCACGCGATGTCAACATCATGTTTTAGTACCGCAACCCGAGAGAAAACAAAGTCCAATCGTTAATTGCGAAAATGCTTTTACAGAGATACATTTTTAAACTGTGTACTAGAAAAATGCATTTTTTTAATCAATGTATTAACTTCTGGTCTCTAAATCGTGATTGAGATGTTGTTTTTTCAGTGAAAACTATTTACACAATCCAGACATTCAAGACCAGCTACTGAAATTGAAAAATAAGACCGTGAACTAATGATGTTTAAAAAAAAATTTTCTATCTCTTATGATTTGAGAAAAAACATATAAATTTTTACACTATTTTAAAGGCATATACAAATGTAAAACCTAATTGTTAATACAATTTTTTTAATTTCTTATAGACAGTAGTCTAGTAGTCAGCCTAGTAGTCTTCGATTATGTTTCGAACGATGATTTTTCATCTTGTCCTGTTTGGTTTCCTTTTTCGACTTGGATCCGAACTTTTGGTATATTTTTTTTGTTCTTTTTAATCTGTCATCAGCCATTTGGCTTTCATATGATTTGAAGGTCTTTTCGCGATCAGTTTGAGATTCACACCCTCTTGTGTGTTATATCTTTATTTGTCAGGCTTATACTGACGCTAGCGGCTTTCTTTTTAGTCCATAGCTAGACTCTGATGAGTTTAAAGTTAAGTTGAAGTTTTGGTATATATGAATACGAATTTACGTCAAAGAAATAGTTTATTTTTATTGGATTTCACTTAATTGATTTGACTATTATGCTTTAGATTTGGATAAAACAGTATCCTTTTACCTATTATATTGATAGCGTATGCGACTGCTGCGCCAGAGGTCTCAGGTTCGATTCCTGAGTCGGACTAAATGTTTGTATAATCTGCAAATATTTGTTTTGGAGTTTGGGTGTTTTCTGTGTATAATATGTATGTATTTGCAAAAAAAAAGTATCTATGTATTAATATCAGTTGTCTAGTGCCCATAGTACAAGCTCTGCTTAGTTTAGGACTAGATAGCGTTGTGTGTTGAAAAGTCCGAAAATATTTATTATTATTATTAATACGTTCCTGAATTACATGAATGACAAAACAAATGTGATTCGCATTTATTAGAACAGTTCGAAAGGGTCTGAATTTTTTACATAGTTTACCAACAAATTTAATTCGGTATATGCGGGTCGTTCGCTTCGATGTAGGGAAAAGAACTTTAACAGTTTTGTTTTTAAAAGACAAAGATATAGTACGTGTATTATATATTATAGTATATATTATATTACAAATTTGACTCGAATAATCGGCAACACTAGAAACTCACTCATTAATGAAATACATTTTCTATTTCTACTGATTTGAGGTTGGACTTCCAATGAAGGCCCAACTTATGACCAACGGCAGAAAATGTAAGGTGGAGTTCGAAGGGCAGGAGATACAATACATCGAAGAATACTTGTACCTGAGCCAGTTAGCATCCTTCGAGAACAGGCAAGAAAAGGAAATCGATCGGTGAATCGACAAGAGCGACGCCTAGAAGAGCTATTGATCCAGTACATGAAAGGGAATCTTCCCCTTTCCTTGAAACGCCGACTCTTCGACATGTGTCTCCTGCCCATCCTTGCATATGGTGCCTAAAGTTGGTTTTTGACAAAAGGTCAGAAGTCAAGGCTCAAGGGTATGCTAAAGAACAATGGAACGTTCCAAAACTAAAGTTGCGGATGTAGGCGAGAAGACTGCCTGATTAAAATGGTATTAGGCCGGCCACATATGTCACATGGATCCAGGTCGTCGAGCACTGAGTGCCCCAAGGTGGAGGCCGACGACGACGCAGACCCCGTAAAAGATGGCACTACGATATTAACGCCTATCGCATAGATTGGCCGGAACTGGCCTTGAATAGAGAGAAGTGACTTGTTGCAGGGGAGGCCTTTGCCCAGCAGTGTGACACAACAGGCTCATGAAAGAGAAATCTACTGAATCATTTTCTGTACGTGTGTCGAATATTTTTTTTATTTATTTCCCATACAAAATAAATATTTTATAGACTTAATTTTTATGATCACTATTGCAGCGCCCTCTTGCAGTAAGTAACCATAACTCTCATGGAGCTATTTGTCGAGCATGTTTTAATCTCGTACCTTAATTAGGAATTTGTCTAACAGAAAAATCCAATTATATTTTCCGCATGCACAGGAAAATGTTTAATATTACAGCGCTATTCATTAACTTGGAGACCAGTTTTTTTAGAATCCATGAATTTATAAGAAAATTAACTTCAATTTATTTATATTTGTGTTTTGCTTCTCTTATATTGAAAAAGACCAAAACGATGTAGTCATTTACTAGACAAGGAAAGTTTATGGACATGTTGCGTAGTGAAATAAATAATTTTAGTTCCATGGTGGATACCATGTAAAATCAAAATAATGCCAGTGAAAGAAATAATTTTAGTTCCATGATGGATATCGTGTAAAATCAAAATAATGCCTGTTAATAAGTAATAATTTATTTGTTTAATTCAAGTGTTCAAAATTGTGCAAAGCCTTACCAACAACGACTTTAATACTTAGGTCAAAAGTCAATATCAACAAAAACAGGAAAATTAAAATAACCGAGTAATTTGTCATGTTGTGAAACTTCGACGATGTTTATTTGAATACTCTACTGTGTACTAATATCATGTGGAAACATCCATGAGTACTGGTACCATTTTTCCTTAGGAAGGGAATATTCCCCTTGGGAAGATCAAAAGTATTATCATGTCCCTCAACCAGCCGAGGGAAAGGTGGAAAACAGACGTAAAAATGTAATTCATATGTTTGTTAAATGTATATAATATTATTTATTTTATTGCCCAATACATATGTATAAGTGTGACATTAGAATAGATAGATAACAAATAGTTATTACGCAATTCTTAGACTAAATTACAATAGTGAAGAACTTAAATCAGGTTATTTAATGGTTTTTTTTTGTAAATACAAAAATTTTGATCAAATACTTTAAATCGGTGCCTGTCTGAGCTAGGATAACCTGTGTTTCAGGCGATCGCTTAACTCATAATTTATAAAATGGTTACTAATATTTATTATTATTATTAATTAAGGATATAAAAATGTTGTAGATTAGCAAATCTTAAAATTTGTTGTAAAAGACTACTTGAATGTTTCCAAAATGTTTTCCATCTACATAATTAAATTTACTTAAGTAATCGGATAAAAGGATCTTAATTTTTTATTAATCATGGGATATGTTTAGTACTATATTAATCCTATTGCACTAGATAGGTCCTAGAAAGAAATAGAATGTATGAACATATTTATGGCTACATTGAGGTCTGGAACTTACTAGGTTCTTCCTTCTCTTGTCTAGCGTATATATGGGGTTATAGGGCAGTTCAGTATGTGGTTTTCAAACGATGTGTAAGATAAACAACTGTCAGATTGTTAGTAAGTTACAATCGTTGCAAATGAACTTCTTGCATGCTGTACATCACTTTCTTCTACTATGTTTGTGTGTGTGTGGTGCTTTTTACTTCAAATCTTTAGGCGTCCATAATACCAAGAAAGTATTTTATCTTTATTGTTAGGGACTAGGCAACCATTTTGAGGAAATAGTTTCCTCCAAGCCAGAGACGACTCGATGAGGAAGTCTCAACGCCTTAGTCTGAACAATTTGTCGAGGGTCTAAACATATAAAGTATCGTTAATGTGCAAAATGTTGCAAACAACAGAACCTAATAAAACGAAATTGTAATTAGGTATTCATTAACATCGCAATCAAAAATATTAACATAAAATAAACATAAAGAAAGAAAAATATACCTGAAGAAATGTCGCGCGGGCTACCAATGTAGTTCAGGAACTTTGTGGAGCTTTTGTAACTCCTGAGCGTGCGGCCAGGCGCTTGTGTGGCGCTTAGCACCTCCCTTGATCGTTCTTTCAAAATTACATGCGTGAAAATGATTTCTATAGCTGAAACTATGTATTAGATAGTAAATTTTAATTTTAATTTTAAGTGTGATTCGTGAAACCATCAAATCTGAATTTAAAATAAGCAGAAACTCATATGCGTGTAGTTCATACCTTTGAATTCAGTGCACCCTCAGGGTTGCGGAGGTCGGATGCCAGTCGCTCCGTGTAAAAACTGATACTCAGGTAAAACGGGTTGAACTAGTAGCCAACTCCAAATCTTGGGAATAATAAAGGACGGGATGATGATGATGAGAAACTCATATCCGTGTAGACCAATACTACAAATATACTACTTGCCTTTAACAGTCTATCTGTGGCCATAGGGTATTCTTTAAAATTAAGATTTGAGCCTGCTGCCACGCTGGCGAATTGGTAAATGATATGTTTCAATTATTCCTTCTTTTTGCAATGAGGTTGTTCTACTTACCACTTACTCGGCTCTTACGACACCAATGGGATGTGTAGGGGCGATGTCACTCCGTATTGTCACCTCAAGGGCATTATACTGCCAGTGACAATTGTTAAAAAAAAAGCAAAGCATTCTGAGAATAAGATCTCTAAGTTATAACAATTGTGTTACTGAATTCCATTAATCAGCCTATATACTACCTACATTATAACCTTGTTAGTTAATTTCGGAGTTATATATAAAAGGGGAATTCATACAACATTAATCAAAACTTATTCAAACTTTATTAAGCTTCGATTACACTGTCATTCGCAGCCCAAAAAATCCCAACATACGAAGCTTTACAAAAGCAAATTGATTGTATCATTTTCCAAAAGTCCGTGTGTGTTGAAATGATAAAATATACGTCTATTACAAAGTTGGCGGATATCGAACACTGCATGACACAGTGGCATCGGTGTTTGTAAATCAAAACAGCGAGGGCGGTGCGCGCGGGGCTTTTGCCGTCTAGTCAGCCGCCCGCCTTCGGCCGACACGCACCGCGCCGCGGGAGCAAACTTATCGCGACGTGCGACCGAACTTAACATGAAACTGTGACGTGACGTACATTTGTTTAGGACCACTTGAATAAAGGTAAATAGGAGTGACTATTGTACGCCGTTCGCCCTTTGCTTAATGTCGCTTGGTGTTGGAACGTAAATTTACCCTATTTTTCATTGGGAATTTTTGGTTACCTTCATAATGTTTGTACATTTATTTTGTTAAGGTTTAGTGCAAATTATGCAAGATTAAATTTAAATAAGTCTGTAATTTAAATGATCAATTCTTCGGTAATTTAAACCAGAGTGGAGGAAGTTTTACGAGGGAAAATTTTCTTACTTAGGTATATTGATATAATTTAACTAATTAAAATTATATTAATGATATCGGGATTGAATTAAATACAACTCAAATATTTTCCAAATACACCGTGTGCTTTAAAAAATAATGTCATGTATTTAATTCAGTTCACAGTGAAAAATTATAAAAACTAGTAAAGTCAAAACTTGTGCACAAATTCGCAAAAAAGTACGTAAAAATTTTGGTCAGCATGTTTTTAGATTTGTTAAATACACCTTTGAACCTTTTTTTTAAGATTTGCCACAAAACTGATCATGTTTTTATATTTTCCCAAAGTAATACATTAAATTACCTTCAAATTTCAAAACTACTACAAAACAACATTTAGAAAATATAAAACATATATGCCTTGTTATCCATATAGCATACGACCGACTGTTGTGGCGAATTTTGGGAAAGGCCTATGTCTAGCCGTGCACTTCTTTCAGCTAAGGTGATGATGTAACATTTAATTTAAACAATAGTGTCGTTAATTGTTATTGTTGTTATTTTAAAAAAACAGAAGTGTAATAATTCTTCCAAAGTTATGTTACGGATTCAGAACAATAGCTTCGAATTTATTTTTCATAAGTGAATTCTTATGATATATTTTATAATGTCATAGGACATCATCCCATTTATGATCCACATAATGTGTTATTTTAAAACATTTCTGGAAAAGAAAATACAGAAAAGCTAGTAATGCTCGCGAAATGATACAACCTTACTACTTTTTGATGGTAAATGATATCCTGTATTTAGGTAATACGTATTATGTTCCTATTATTTTCGAATTTACCTAATACAAAAGTAATAAGTACACTTACATTACAATTTTATCCTCTAAATAGTTAACAGGCGTACTATCAATTTAAATAAACTTTAATATAAATAATGTATTTGGTGGCTCGGCGAATTCTGTACCGCGCCAAAAATAGTGTTATCCGCTTAATATTCTGACTAGTTAGCTTAACAAATTCCTAAACCAAACTTCGCTGTTAATGGACCGTGTTTACCTGATACGAATATTATGTAGAAAATTTGTTACGGGTGTTTTTAAGTAAATACACAACGTGTGTATAATGTACGTAAAGGTTTCTTGATATTTTTGAATCATAATGTAAAACCGATAACAGAGTTATGTAACCTGCAAAATAGATGTTTCTAAACCATTTTTTTCTTCATAATTTGCTCTTACTATAGGAGTTTCAGAATAATGTGCTCATTAGTATTAGGGTTCTGTTTAGTTAACTTTTGAAGCTCATATCATAGAAACCTAGAAACTTTCAGTTAGTATTACTAGTTTAATTCATGTTTGCCTCTTATGAATCTCTTAGTCCGCGTGGAATAGTGACTTCGGGTAAAATTTATACAATTTTTCATCCTCCCCTTCAACCTTTTATAACATTTTTTGGCATTAAAAAGTATCCAATGTCCTTTCTCAGGTTCTAGACTATATGTGTACCAAATTTATTATATATTTAGTATTTTTGGCATGAAAGTTCAACAGGGACAAACAGAAAGAGTTCCTTTCGCATTTATAATATTAGTACGCATTATCCTTCTCGATCAATTGTTTCAGTCAGTTTTTATATTTCTTGTAAAATTTTATATAATCCAAAACCTTTCTTTTAATTAGATGTACACCATCAATACATTTGAAATTTCTTGTTTCAATCATATTTTTTACAGTTAAACATTCTTCTTCTCCTTTTGATTAAATGGCAACCAGCTAATCAGCTATTTCTGCCAATGTCAAGTGTTTAAAGTCTTCAAATCTTAAGTCTTTTAGTTTTCAAAAAACAACAACAACCCATAATGTCCCACTGCTGGGCTCGGGTCTCCTCTCAGGAGAGGGTTAAGGCCATACGTCCCCACGCTGGCCAAGTGCGCGTTGGGGACTGGCAAGAGTACGTTGTGGCTACGTAAATCTTGCCGTTGGATGTTTTTAAGCCGCCCGAAGGCCTCCAACTAAGCTTCACGACTGTTATCGTATGATAACAACCGGGACCGACTGCTTAACGTGACCTCCGAATCACGGAGACGCTCATGGTAACATGCCACCAGCGGTCACCCATCCAGGTACTGACCGCGCCATCGTTGCTTACCCTCGATGATTGTTTCTAGTCACCGAGTGCAACTGGGCTATGAGCGCCTTTTAGTTTTCGTCGTGACGAAAACAATGATAAAAAATGTAAAAAATGTGGATAAGAAAACATGAGGACCGTCTTTCGAAATATAAAAAAGTATCTCTCAAGTTAAACATTGTTTCTATCAGTGTTAAATATAGCTTTATGATTTGAAGCTTTTTCGTATCCTTTTACTGATAATGATAGTCTGAAATCCGTCGACATAGTAAAAAGCTAAAACATTTTTTATTGAAAAGGTGAGGACCTCTTTTAGATTGCTTAATTGTATAACATAAACTTTAAACTTATAAAATCCTTAATATTGTATATTTCTAGTTGAACATTCCGTTTCATTTATAATGAAATTTTTTACTAAAAATCTCAGTTTTAGTTAACATGATATAATCCCATTTTCTCAGGTTTCATTACAGTTTAGTTTATGTAAATTAAACCAATATATTAAATTAAGCTAGCATAATTCTAAGAAATGTTGTTATACCAAACATATGTAAATATATGTATAATCAAAATTGTTTCTGCCTTTCGGATAGCATTTTGTTTTCTATTTCTATGTCCACACTTATCTAAATTAAAGATTAGAGTTTGGAACTAATGAAAAAATATTGAAACTGAGAAACTTTTGAGATTCGAGAAAATTGAATGGATCAAATATCAAATTACGTTACCCAGTTACGTTATTCATAAATATTATTGATGTTAAACTGTTTCCAACGGTTGAATCAAATTTTCCTTATCGTATTATTACGCTTCGGGAAACGACAGTTGGAGTTACAGATAGACTGCACGGTTGGTCTATTTGTTTAAGCGGTCACCACCTGGCTTTCTACTGTGCTGACTGTTTTGGATTCAAACACACAAACACAAATTGTTCTTTTGAGTTTGGGTGTTCTCTTTGTCCCTTTTATATATGTTTGTAAAGACTACACAAAAATTTACTACAGTAAAATATTTAAGGATATGTCATCCGGGCCATTATAACGAATCTATTGACACCTCCACCGACCACGCCACTTCACCAACATTCATTGAAATAAGTTCAGTAGTTTAGGCACTACGGGGCATATATAAACATATATAAAGTATTTAGGCCAAACCTATTAAGGTATCTCTCTTGTTGCCTTCGCCGTAGTCGAGTAAAAAGAAATGTAATTTGAAACTCAAGGGTTTCGTCAAGAAGAAAGTTACGATTGTTTGTTGTGAAAGTATTTTATTTATACGGATTTTGTTCATCGGTGAACGTTCTGTGATTTTAGATTATGACAAAAATGTCTTGCCTGGCAATATTCTTTGCCATTCATTTGACACAGCAATACTTTGGGTGTTAAATGTGGAATTAAATCTCAGCAGGAGGTATCTATCTTTATTGTGCAATATTTATAATTTAATTTTTAATATTATTTATATAAGATTTTAATAGCATTATATATATATTAATAGTATTTTATTAATTTAGTAATGTTACAAATACCAAACCTACAATTCAAAATGCTAGCAAATATTAAAGGTATGGTTTAACTCATGGAAACCAAAGGTATATCTTAAATAATTTTACAATGTCCTCCACTCTAAAGATCTTTTATCAACTTATTACTACACCATGTTATTGTGTCGTGTTAAAATAAAATTATCAATGTGATGAAATTTATTCCAATTTCTTTTTCATTTTAAAGATAAGTTAAACTTGCTTCCATTAATCAAGTGTGAAATAAATTTAGCATCCTAAATTTTAGCTGTTGTTACTTTGTTACAAATTTTGTTTAGTTTTTATGAACACTGTCAGTCTAATTATGAACTTCCTACAGCAATAAACTCATGTAGTCTATATGTTTAACTAAAAAAATCATGTTTAAGTACATACTTATATTTAGTACTATTAGTTGAAATATAAACATTATTTATTTATTTATTTTTTATCTTTTTGCAGGCTCTCCATATAAACTTTAACCGTGCCAAATTTCACACTCCTCCGTTAAGGGGTAGAAAGTTTTTGCTTCAGGTATTGATATTTAGATTTACAAAACATAAAAAAAAATCACTAGATATAAAAGAACTCATATCGTTCATAAATTCTGTTGCTTTTTAATTATGAATTAGGTTTTACAACCAGGTATAAGTTTGGAAGCAGACGAATTAACTGCCACGGCATATTGTGTAAGCAAAGTTGCTAAGGTTTCATCTTTATGGTTTACTTCATAATTTTACCATAGTTCTGTTTACTTTTAAAATAATATTTAATAAAAACATGCTATTTATAAACAACCTTAAACAACCATAGTTAACCCAATTGATAATATCAAAATGTCTGCAATATTTATCTGGGTTCGTAATTATCTAAACAGTTTTTTAATAATATTTCTTTTATTAGTTTGGAAAAAGGCACACAAAGGAGCAAAGCTTTTGAAATTTGTTCATATTCTACTGAATTATAATTAAAATTTATGCATATTCTACTGAATACCTTATATTTATTAGCCATCTTGTTACATAAATTTAAAGATCCTTGAATGTGATGTTACCATAAACACGAACGCATAAAGCTTAACAACCTTAGATAGATAGAAAACTCTTTATTTGTACATGAAAGTAAATAAAATGACAAATATATAATGTATAAAGAGCGGTCTCATTGTCGAAACCAATCTCTTTCAGGCAACCTTTGAGCAATCTCTTCCAGGCAACCTTATTGTATACAACCAATGTCATATCATACTAATCATGTGGGTGTCTTCTATTCCGTGAATTTATGTTATTAGTGTATAGAACAATACATCACTACTAAACACTTTACTTTAAAATCATTAATAAACAGAAAAGTTAAAGTTTGCAACCAAATATAGAATGAAATAAATCCTAATCTCTACGCATCTACGGCCTTATAATCCAATACAGAATTGAAATATTCACTCTCAATCGAACCGAAATTGAATATGTAATTTCCCGAATGAAAATGCAAATTGTGTTATCCAGAATTGACGTCACAGCATAATAGGTCAATATATCCTGCCCACGTTTCTAAAGCTCAGTTCACATAAAACCGATTTGTAGAAATTAATAATATATTTTTTAGGATGAAAAAATAACAATAAATCTCAAAGTACGTAAAGTAAACCTAATGTGGATTAGTAATAGAAGCCCTTAGAACTTTTTTTCTATCTGTTAAGTGTGTTCAATAAAGATAAATAAATAATAATAATAATATCTGTATTTATTCAGACAAGGTCCATAGTGTCAGTATACAATTTCTCTTAATCTATGTAAATACCTTACAATTTAATTTAATAACATCTTCAGAAAACCGTCCATTATCTGCGAATCTCATTTATCGCCTATGACCCTCAGGATGTCATTACTGCTGTCCCGCACTCTCCTCAACAAGGAGGCAGTTCGCTTACGTAGTATAGCGTGGAAGCCATCCACTCTCGTAACCATAACATTGTGTGGTAAATAAATAAGAAATAAAATTACTGCTGTTTATTTGACATACAGGGGTTATGGTAGCGGGTGCGTGGGTGGGATTAACTCTAATGAAAAAAAACCTGAGAACAATTATTTGAATACTTAAAAATCTTTAAAACCACTAGTGTAACCCATTTAAAACTATCTGCTGTAGAATGCAAGCGCCTGCAATATAAAGACGAATATCTAATTAGATTCTGCCATAACATACTTTGGTGTACCAAAGAAAGTTGTAACAGAAATCAAGCGAAGCTAATTCGTAGTATTTAAATGAAACTTATTTGTTACTACGCTCATAGAGTAAGGAGCGCTCGGCAAATTGGAAGTTTATCGGAAGTGCAGTTTTAGATAGTTAAATTTAATATAAAGCGATTGATAGAAATCTTTATTGTGCCTACATAAAATACATTATCAAAGAAGTCAAGCTTACCTGATTTGTTTCGTATTTGGTGTATATTATATCCATNAGCAACGATGGCGCGGTCAGTACCTGGATGGGTGACCGCTGGTGGCATGTTACCATGAGCGTCTCCGTGATTCGGAGGTCACGTTAAGCAGTCGGTCCCGGTTGTTATCATACGATAACAGTCGTGAAGCTTAGTTGGAGGCCTTCGGGCGGCTTAAAAACATCCAACGGCAAGATTTACGTAGCCACAGCGTATTCTTGCCAGTCCCCAACCCGCACTTGGCCAGCGTGGGGACGTATGGCCTTAACCCTCTCCTGAGAGGAGACCCGAGCCCAGCAGTGGGACATTATGGGTTGTTGTTTTTTTTTATATCCATACTAATATTATAAATGCGAAAGTAACTGTCTGTTACGCTTTCACGGCTAAATCGATGCACAGATTGAAATCAAATTTTGTATGCCTCGTTACTTTGATTCTTTAGGCAGAACATATGTTACTTTTTACCGCGATAACTGACATATACGCGGGTGGAGCCGCAGTCTAAGCCTAATGTGGTATATATTTAAAAACCTTAGTTTTTTATGGTAAAGGAACAGAACAGGTCTGCTTGGCAACTCGAATAACACATGTTGCTTTGCAATTCAAAACTGTTGTAAAGCAAATAATGCTAACAAGTGGTTTATACGTATTTAAAAGTAAAAAAATATAAAACTAAATCGATTAAACTTTTGTCAAAATTTGGCATATTTTACCGTGGGAAGCCACGCTTCGGCATGCATTGGCTGGCTTGACGGGAGTATCCATGGCCTCACAGAAAACCAGTGTGAAACAGCACTTGTGCTGTGTTTCACCCACTGATGTTACGAGTGTCCATAAGCGGCGGCAATCACTTACCATCTGGCGATAAGTATGCTCATACGTATACATACTTTTGGTTTTGCCGTAGTGGGGTACAAAGTATGTTTAGTTGCCATACAAAATGCAATATATTCATGTGCAACATGTAAGAGAGTTCCGAATCAGTATGTTTGTCAAATACGAAACAACAGGAACCGTTCTCCTTGTTCAAATTCAGTTATCCATTTACTGTAATAGATTAAAAACATACGCTATGACAGGTTCTGTCATATTCAATTCAAAGTAGAATTTAATATGATCTAAGATATATCTCGGGAAAGAACACGTAATAAAGTGTCCAAGAAGTCTTTATAAAGCTATTTTTTCACGTGTACATAAAATATAATACGTCTCTGGGTTTGCGGGATTATACCGTGAAACCATTAGTATATGTAAACAATTAAACTTAGTTACTTCGCGGGAATTTGAAAGGGTAGTTACGAAATGAGTTCATCTATATACCCATAACTAGGGTGTATTTTAAGCATACCTTTACAAGGAATTAATTAAGAGGCTGTACCGCCTTTAGCTTCATTCTCTAAAATGTTCACAGAAATATTTACAGTGAACTTCCTTATACATCTATTAGAAACGTCTCTGTCTACCCCTTCGGGGATAAATGACGTGAGGGTGTGTTTTTTTTTTTTTTTAAAGCACAATTCCCGCATTTTTTTCTTATCATAACTTATTTTAACAATTGTTTACTTTTAAAAGAAAGACTTAGTCGAATCAGTAATGTTATTACCAACATATCGTTTCCTTAAAAAATAATAAGTATCTGCCTTTCTTTTTTTATATTATAGAGGGCAAACGAGCAGACATATCGCCTGATGGTAAACGATTACCGCCGCCCATGGACACCCGCAACACCAGGGGTGCCACAAGTGCGTTGCCGCCCTTGGGGGATGGGAAGGGGGATCAGGGGAAGGGTTGGATTATGGGCCTCCGGTATCCTCACCCACTCAGTGAAACACAGCGCAGGCGCTGTTTCACACCGGTTCTCTGTGAGGCCGTGGTATCACTCCATTCGAGCCGACCCATGCATGCCGAAGCGTGGTTCTCTCACGGTAAAAGTTTCGTATTTTTTCTACGCTCGCTGGCAAATCTAATCACTGTGAGTTAGTCACTGTTAGTGTAAAATACTTTAAAACTCTTTAAACAATTTAAAATGATTTGCTTTCAGACAGTTAAACGTACTGACACATGTTTATCGTTAAGGTCCTTTATAATTTCTAGAACACACTTGTAAATAAAGGGACGAAACACACTTATGGCTTTTGTAAATCCTGAAGGGGAAATATAATAGTTCTATTGTTGCTGTAGAATAATATTGCTGTCACTTACATGTCCGTCACTGGGATTCAATGTGACAGCTGTTGGGTCTTCTGTTATTTACTCGTTAAATTGCAGTTATATTCTCCTTCCTAGTACAATGATTATAAACAATCAATTTTTTAGATTATGGAAATGATTTATCTACGCCAGTTTTGGAAACAATGTATCTAAATGGACATGAATATATTTAAAAACCTGTGTATTCATACGGTATCAAATTAAGAATGCAGAGTATTACTGCCCATATTCATCCTGTGCGGATCGCAAGAGTCTTTAAAGACTAAGGAGGCAAACTATGCAGAAAGTTGCAAAGAGAGCAACACTTGAGAGAAATCCAATATTGACCCATCATCTAACTAGTGTGGTTAAAATCTAATTTCTAAGGCGAGGACTATGTTTAGTTGTGTTATAATAATGATGATGTTTGAAAACGACCATAGGTTTATCAAATAGCATTTTCCCATAGCCATGTAATGTGACCGCAATTAATTTTTAACCCCGACGCAAAAACAACACACCTCGTGTTATAAGTTTGACATCGATGACTGTCTTTGTGTGTGTGTGTCTCTGTCTGTGGCATTGTAGCTCTCAAACGGATGAACCAATTTCAATGAAAAGCCAGTTTTCTTGCGGTAGTTCTTGGTTAATTATGTAAGGCATTTTTGGCTTAAGATTACTCGATAAAGTGCCTCACGCGTGCCAGTATAATAGTTAAATGGACAATTAATTGTTAACTTCGTCATAATGCTGCTTGCAGAGGTTTTTTAATTCATGGCTATGCAATTAGAGTAAAACCATATCGCTAACAAAGTGTGAGAATTCACATTTTTTTAGTAGCGTTGACATGACGAGTAAATTTATGATTATTTTCGATAAAATTATAATAAATATTTAAATTTATTATATCTTCATTTTAAAGTGTGACATAGGTACTTTACTACTTTAATATTATTCACATATTGAGTCACATTAAGATGCTTATTACGTAGCCACAACGTTGTCTCGCTAATCTTTAACTCGGCCAGTCTGGGATGTATGGACTTAAACCTTTACTCAAAGGAGACCCGAGCTTAGCAGTGGGACATCATGGGTTGTTGACTAGATGTTTAAAAATACTGTCGGATATTTATTTTCATAAAAAAATACTGAACTTATTCGTACTAATTCTATTGTTCGAAAACTCTTCCAATTAAACTTAAAATCACTAAAATTTGTTTGGTCAGACTACGTTCAAAATGTCATAGTTTAAACGTACTTGCATATGTAACTAGAAATAGGCATTATCTAATTTTGATAATCGCTTCAGTAAAACAAGAGAGTTTCTGTTGTCAAGTTTCTCAATTAACTATGTCTTAAACGATAATATTATATGTAAACAGACAATACACACCTGATGTAATCTAATAACAGTCATAGTCTATTATATTGTGACCGGCTTTGTAACAGCTTTGATTTGATGACATCTATGCGAAGTCTCAACACAATACAAACTTAAGCAACTACTTGTGCTTGTCAACGACATCTGTTAGTCAAAGATGTTTGTACTATATTTGTGTACCCACATACATAGGTAGAAATGTATTTAGGCCTCTATTCAACGGATAAAAGCTGCTGATAAATGTATATTTAACATATATATATATATATATATATATATATAAATTTTGTAAAAATATAATGCGGTNATATATATATATATATATATTTGTCCAAGACTTGTAAAACTTCCATCTATAGCTTAAACAGATGAGTTGACAATAGTTTATCAGGACCGTTATTAGCTAGTGATAAAACTGGCACAATATTAAAATTTTACTGTGTATATTATGACTTAAGTTAAGTATTTAATATCTTCTTTTTTTTTACGTGTGGAAACCCCTCGGGCCCTTACCCCACCGGGGTTTGCAGCGAGGCGGTGTGTCGGAATCGAACCGACTAAAACCACACGGTGTGCCACTCTGCGCCTGAGACGGGAGAGATCCGGGAACCGCTTTCTTACGCCATCCGGACCCAAGTATTTAATGTCTAACCTAACATACACTTTGTGTAATTACCAATTAGAACCCTAGTCCTTTTTTATTTAACGGCACTTATGAGGATTTTTTTTCCGGGTGGCACCCCTCGTGCTACCGATGAGAACCTATTACTAACAACACAAGTTCTTCAGTTTAGCTTACAGACCATATCAGACCATATTTATACAACTATGGGGGTTAGCCAGAAAATTCATTAGAGTGTAATAATTATTATTCATAAAGGGTGTATGTAGGTAACTACTCAATAGTGTAACCCATGTTGCTAGTTACGCAAAATGATGAAAATAGAATTTTGCATCTTATAATTGTCATGATTTCGGCTTGCATATATTTAGATAAAAGTCATATATACTTTTCTTTTTACGTGATCACTGCTGATTGAATTTTAAGTTTTTTAACAAACGCAAGTATTTTGCTGAATATCTTGATATCTATATTACTCAAAATGATTAAAATAATGTAAAAAGGATCAAATGTTTTTGTGTTTGCAACATATTTTTGTGATTCTTGTACTTTACCATTTTTAGCCGACTGCGAAAAAAGAGGGTCATGTTTTTCGAGTGTACGTATGCATATTCGTGTACTATGGGTGGCCAAATTTTTAGGGACAGTCTTGAGATTTTTAGTATTTTCAAGTTTAATTAGATATTTGTAAAAATCGTTACTTGCCTTTTATATATTTTTATTTCGATGTGTATTCTATTGGGGTTACAAGAACTACAAATAGATTATATAAAAATAATTTATATTCTTTGTATAAATATAGGTGAAAATTATTGGATAAATTTTAATATTTAGTGATGCGACCCTTTGCAATAAGAGCCTCTCTGCGTCGTAGCCTTATGCTCTCAATACAGGTTTTTGCATATTACTGGACTTTGTTTGGTGATGCCATTCTGTGATAAGAGTTTTAATCAACTGTCGTATGATGGTAATCACTTCTTTCGCAACCGCCCGTTTGGTGAGTTCCCACATTTTTTCTATGGGATTAATTGCTGGTGATTTCCCTGGTCAAGGCAAAGCAGTGGCATTTTTCTTAGTAAATAATAATAATAATAATAATAATAACCAAAGTAATTTCAGATAAAATAACCCTTGAAAAAGTCATCACTTATTTAAACATATATCAAATTAAAAATTACACAAATACGAGCACTGTCCCTGGTAATTTGGCCAACTACTGTAGATTTCTTTGGCACACCCTAAAGCCCCAAGCTAAGTAGAGCTTGTGTCATGGGTACCAGACAACTGATATATACTTTTTTTGTAAATACAAACATATTATACACAGAAAATACACAAACTCCGAAACAAATATTTGTAGATCATACAAACAATTGGTCCGACCCGGGAATTGAACCCGAAACCTCAAACACAGCAATCGCGTACGCTACTTTCTGCACTACCGAGGCAGTAAAGATTTGTTTAATACTATGGAATACTTGTTACAGAGCTTTACATTAATCCACCTTTCTCTTAGCAGATGAAAATCTTTTTTTTATAAAAATTATAAAAATTGTCTAAATGGAGTCAATAGATTCGTTTTAGTTGCGAGAGTTATACTGGGTACATCAAAATAAAAAAAAATATACATGCAGTCGATTTTTTTAAAGAATTTATTACTTACTCCATCCCAATTTTAAAATTCTATTGGCGTCTATCAAACCTCCTTTCCGTTTACTATCAAACAAATCCTCAGTAACGCATCATGTGTACAATTGTACTCAGTCACAAAGCTATTAAGCTTTTATAGAACAACAATATAAGGTTAATCACTAATATAAGCCCGTAGTACAGCAATTAAGTTGTGCGCCTGTGCCTCTTCACATCCGACTGTTATGGTAACTATATTTCAACGAGCTAGCATTTCAACTTTTGATTACTGAAACCGTACCTGTACATAGTTCAGTCTATGTTACAATATTAACTGTAATTTGTTTATAAATTTAGCTTACCCTTTCTAGTCGTATAACAACATGACATGGCAAATCGATCTAGATGACAAAACTATCATTTCTGAATCGAACTGAAAATCACAAAGTTTCCCTTAGAGAAAATCACAAAATTTACCAAACATTGACTGATGCCAATGTTAATAGAGTTTGTCCTTTCTTATAATATATCATGACGGGACAGGATATCCTACAATCAATCAGGTCAGACACGAGTAGACCTTGCCTGACTAGCTGCTAGTGTTGACAATACTTTTCTAACCCGACTGTGAAAGAAGGGGGGTTATGTTTTTCGAGTTTATGCATGTATGTATATTCTTTGGCACGCTCTAGAGCCTAAACTGCTTGTCATATTTTTCTGTGAATAGCGTCAATAGATTCGCCTTAGTTGGGAGTGTGTCACTGGGCATATAAATTAAAAAATATACATATAAAATATTGACGCAGTCGGGTTTTTTAAATATTTTACTTAATTACTTACCTACCTTGGTAGCTTAGTCTACTAACACGTTGAAAACGGCGGGAAAGTAAGAGGTTTAAAGCAATTAAACTTTAAAATAATTTTTATCACGGATTAGTACCTTACTCGATACAGCAAACACTGTGTTAAAGTCATATGATATTTTTTTTGTATTGACAGTCGTAATGGTTTATTGCCTTTTAGAACGTAGTGATTTAATGTCAAAAATCTACAAACAAACTACCTTGGTGGGAAATCACGTGGATTAAACCTGTTGAATGTTATAATAGTTTACATAAGCCACTCCATAAATCATTCACCCACGGCACGTGCATGAAAGAAATAACCAGCAAATAATATGGCTTCAAGCCAACGGAATCTTCCATGTTTCTGTTAGAACCTAATTAACTTACAAAATTATCGTGAGGAAATTTGTATTGTTAAGAAATTTCTGTATACACTAAAATAATTTTTATCTTATCAAAATCTTGTTAACTACAAATTAACTACATTTCAACCAGTTCTTTACTAGTAATATATATTTACCCAGTCTGTAGAATTACCAAGTAGTAGGGTTCAACGGAACAATACTTAGTTACGGCTAAAACTTCAGCCCATTTTGGAAAAGGGGCCGAAGTCGAAAGTATCAAATCAGACATGAAGTCGTACGTGACCTTTTTCATTATTTACTTTAGTGGTGTGTCTTGATTTATGCCTTACAAATAAAATGGCATCAAAATTAGGAATTGAGGATGTTGAACTTTGAAATTATATTCAAAGTGTAACTATTATAAATACCTACGTACATAATACCACAAATATATTCAGCAATGTCCAAAGTGGAGTGGAAAGCAATTATCTCTGTCAAATTCTTTAGGATATATCCCAGAGGTAGACAGAGATAATTGCTTTCCACTTACTACGATCCTAATTCACTTTCTTTGTTTTGTCAACATCCATCAATCGCTGTGTCCCTGCTCGCTTGTTCTTAATGCTTTTCACACGGTCCTTCTTCAGAAGAACACAAAAATGATCATTAAATATTCGCCGTAGACGACCTCTTTCGACAGTTCCATTAGTTTTAAAAGTCTTCTATCACCCATCCTCTACACGTAGCCTAACCAACGAAGTATGCCTTTTTCAATTCATGTCTACTTCTAGTATAAATACTTACTCCCTTAAGTCGTTTCTGTATTTTTTTCCAAGTAATCTTTTTTCAATTGCTCTACCTTATGACTACATTATTTGTTTTTACATGCTGATAATTAAATAAAAGTCAGTTAATATCGATACTGAGCAATTATTTTTATCAACAGAAATTGAAATTTGCAGTACAATTTGCGTACTATCTCAAATGAAAAATAGAATTCCTGAAGAGAAATATTTCAGAGATTACTCAATTTAAGGCAATAAGCCGTTGAAATGTGTCCCGGGCTCTCTAATAAAATATGTCTTTCTTTATTTCGTCTAAGACATTCCCAAAGAAAATAGTTTCACGTTCACGCTCGTGCCTCTAGACTGGTCTAAATAACGATGACCCTTTACCTGTCTGAAAGTTCTCAAGAAATATAGTTCAGCTTTTGTGGATGAAGCGGGGTAAGTTATAGCTAGAAATATACAAAGTCAGGGAGAAGTAACAAGACTAGGGAAAACGTATGTGTGCTGAATACTAAAATGTTTTGTAAAAATATTTTGTATTGGTTTCAATCTGAACTTGGAATCTTCATAAGAAATCTGAAACAACACAAATTATTCTAGTTTCTATATAAACGGTTTTGAAAAGAATGATACAAAATGTAGTATAAAATATATAATATATATGCTTACTTAATGCAGATTAAATTATTTTGACCCACCCCTAAATATTTAAGACTTAAGACTGATATGGACACAAAGAAACATGAATGATATGGACACAAAGAGCACCCAGAATCAAAACCACATTTTGCGGCGCAATAGACAGTAACGTGTCGAAGTCATATTACCAAATGAATTAGTGTCCTTTTACCGTATGAGTAAACCTTACGAAAACTCCTTTGATCTTGAAGAATAGACACTAAAAGAGTGGCAACGCAAGCGTGTTTCTTGAGTAATAAATATCCATGGGTGACCAGTCAGCTAACTTAACCCCACCTTTCCGCAATCCTGGAGAGTGGACACTAAAATGATAACAAATCAAACGTAGTTCGCGAGTTGTAATTGTCTATAGGGGATACGTCTGACGCTGATAAATGGGAGAGTGACTTTGTTATGATACAAACAAAGTCACTCTCCTATTGATGTTAGATTAGTTAGGATTAAAGTTTAGTGCTCACACTTATACAGAAGCATAAGTAAAAAAAAAGATATTAGCATTTTGTCGACTACTACACGAACACACGAATAAAACAACAAAAATATTGATGTCAAGATTGTATAAAACAATCGAGCAAAAAGAATGTTGAACAAATTACAAGATAATTTTTATTTTAAAGAAGATAATGGACATCTCTTCACGTAACTTTGTATTTCTTTAAAAATTTAAATTTTTTATATATATTCAACAGTAAAAGTTATAAGGAAAGCTCTCAAAAACATTTAATATTGCAATCATCATATTTTTTTGTAAGCTTTTCTGTTGTATTTTTACTTTTTTTATGTAATGTCCTTCTTGTAAATATTCTCTTAAATAATATTGCAAAATTTCTCTCATTGCTGGATTTATAAGTATTAATATATATTAACGCAAGTTGTTTATTCAATTCAAGATACTTTCCGGTTGAAAAGATTTTTAAGGAACTTCTATAGACATTTGAGATCATGGAAGGATTAAATAATTTGCTTAGGTTTTGAGGTACTTTTTTTTTATATCTGATAGGCACTATTATAATATAATGTTTATAAAAATCAGTCACCGATCACCAAATTAATATTTTTTGTACATTATGTCTGAATGTAAAACGATTTGAAACATTGATCACTGATCATGTGGAGATCTTTAACTAATTACCCTTTGTATGATGTAATGATTTACCGTGGGAGAGCCACGCTTCGGCATGAATGGGCCGGCGCGACCGGAGTGATACCACGGCCTCACAGAAAACCGGTGTGAAACAGCGCTTACGCTGTGTTTCATCGACTGAGTGAGGATACTGGAGGCCCATACCCCAATCCAACGCCCCTATCCCCCTCACCATCCCCTTTCCTCCCAGGCCGCCATAGTGTGGGTCACCATGCTGCATTGTTCTTTTTCGCATTGAGGATGGTGACCACCACTCTTGGATTCTGCTCATGCTTTCCATCAGGCAAGGCAGAGTCATTTTGGAAGCTTAAATATAAAAAAAAAAAGATGATTTTTATGATATAGCGAGCAAAACAGCATATTTATCGCCTGATGGTGAGCGAATATCGTCACCCATGGACACCCGCAACACTAGAGACGTCTCAAGTGAGTTGCCGGACTTAGGGGGATGGGGATGGGAATAAGAGAGAGATTGGCATATGGGCCTGCGGTATTTTCACTCACTCGGTGAAACACAGCGCAAGCACTATTTCATCAGGCCGTGATATCAGTCCGGTCGAACCGGCGCATTCCTGCCGAAGCATGACTCTCCCACGGATAGAGAATACCCATGAATAGAAAAAGAGAGAATGTTAATAGTTTCATTGTCATCTACAGCCTTAAACAGTATACATATGCCTCTCCTTAGCAAAGAAACCCGTATAACAAGTTAAAGAGCAAAGAAGCCCGTATAGCAAGTTAAAGGGTTAAAATTTACCAACTAACAAAGAACAAACAACAGTTAGGATTTCCAATTTAAATCACATTGGCTTAGAAATTTAGTTTATTATTATGTAAGTTAAATTTGTAAATTCTCTCCATATTTCGTTCTTACATTTTAATAATACTTAAACCTAAGGATCTAAAGTAAAAAAGCATCATATTGGGTATCGATTATGTAAAATACCCGAATATAACAGCTGCCTACCTGGTAAATTATGAGGAAACAAAATATTAAATGTATGTATATAACAGACGGTGTGGCTGCTTCATAAAAGTTTAGCTATTAGCCTGTGAATTTTAACCTTTTTTTAATGGAGAAGACTTGAGCATTAGCGAAATTATTTCATCAAAATTTCGTTACATTTATATAACTGATATCAAACGTTAGAGTTAACATTTTGTTGTAGAATTATATTAGAAATTCCGTAATATAAAAATGATCTCGTATTTATATTTAAAGTGTTTTCTCTTAGTATGGCCCACATTCATGTCGATTATGATGGCATAAAAGCCAGTGTTACTTACTGAAATAACTTTCCATATGTGAATTGTGTTTAAAAATCGTATAGTCGGTTGGGTATAAAAAATTAAACATTATATTTTCATTTATAATGTTAGAAAAAATATTCATCTGCCAAAACTTAACACTTAAAATTAAAGAGTTGTCACGTGCCATTTTACCATATTTTAAAGGATAAAACAAAAATTTTACGTAGCGTGTCATGTATGAATACCTATATAAATAACAGTATAATAGTCAGCAAAAAAGTTCAAGGTTAGTATATTTTCAGTAATTCATGTATGCTGAAAATGTTTGATATCGTGACCTATGTGATAGGCCCGATCTCTAGAGAAATCAGTCCATTATTCGTCGTCTACTGCCATTGAATGGTAGCTCGTTATATTATTAAATAACAATAAAACTAAAAATGAATACGAGATTTTTCTTGGAAAATCGTCAAATTTACCATTTAAAGTGTTACTTGGTAGTTTATTGATTTAAGTCGGTGTATAGCAAAATTTTACAAGTGATCAAGTAGAATTTTCTCAGTTTTTGCATATGTACTTTAAATAAACTTTTAAACAAGTTTCATTATTTATTAATATAAACAATTTAAGGACCTCCAACAAAGGCTATACACAACTCTATTCTATATAAATAAAAATAAATCATTGAAATGAAAATAGGCGCATAGCTCCGGATCAACTGCGCAAAATTGGATGATTATTTTTTGATATGTAAGTTATTGTCGGGTCAAGGTTCATATTCAAGAAAGTTAAAACAGGCATAACTACTAAAACAACTTTTTTGATAATAAATGACAAAAAATATGGCGGTACAAAGCTCGCAGGGTCTGCTAGTTTAAAACAAAAATTCACAATTATCCCTCGGTATCCAAGAGAATACAGCGTGCAAACTCTTGTAACAAGTTACATCAAATAATAAGTACAAAAATTTTATTTATATATATATATGTATCGAAAACATAGATACAGTTCGACATAATTAAGGACAGCAAGTTAACATGTAGATAAACAATTATATCAACACACTAGTAAAATGCTTTTCAAAGAACACTTATATTTATTGGTTAGGACTGCATATATTTCATTTTTTTAAACTCCGCGAAAGTAACTCTGCTCAGACTGATATTAAGCTCAAACAGAATCCAATGGTGGGGGGCCACCATACTCACTGCGTAAGCATACAGTGCAGTATGGCGTCCCACACTATGACGGCTTAGTAAGATGCTTTTTTAAACCCCGCTTAAAGGAGCCGGGATCGAGTTCCAGTTTTTAATAGCTCGGCACAGGAAGTAAGACTAACCGTTTGGTTCGTATGCGTATTTCTACGACTCTAAGGCAGTGACTTCGGAGGCCAGCACGTGTTATTCTGTAGAGGAAGGGAGAAGCTGGTATCAATTGCAAGAGCTCTTCAGAGCATTCTCCATGGTAAAGCCGGTATAGAAATAATAAATTGATATAAACAACACGTTCTCGTCAGCAATTAAAATTTGCGGTACTCTAACCTCAGCAGTTTGATCTGTCGTTGAGCTGGAAATTAGCTTCTTCGGAATTAAATATCTTCTCTTTTGCTCCAACACGCTTTTGATTGAAAGAGCAATCGAGCAGAATCGGGGGTCAAAAGTATTTGTACAATCTCTTGGAAGAAGCCATTCGACGAAGTTGAACACAGCAAGCTGAGAAGTCGTTGTTTCCAAGCCCGCCGTCCTTTCGGAAGTAGAAAGCTTCTATGCCAATTTTTACGTTTCGCATGCCTCTCGACCTGCTCTCTGAAATGAGAACCCTAGAGCCATATCAACATGCCACTACACCGAAGATCTACCAGAAGTCAGCATTGATGAAATCGAGATGGCTCTTGGACAGCTGAAAAATGGAAAAGCCCCTGGAGAGGATGGTGTTACTACAGAGCTGTTAAAGGCTGGAGGTAAACCCGTACTAAAAAAGGCGGTCCAAAAGCTTTTCAACGCTGTCCTGTTCGAAGCGAGAACTCCAGAGGCGTGGAGTAGGAGTGTGGTCGTCCTGTTCTTCAAAAAGGGTAACAAAACCATGTTGAAGAACTATCGGCCCATTTCCCTCTTGAGCCACGTCTATAAGCTGTTTTCAAGAGTCATTACCAACCGTCTTGCGCGAAGACTTAATGAATACCAAACACCGGAGCAGGCTGGGTTTCGGAGCGGATATGACACTATAGACCACATCCACACAGTGCGGCAGATAATACAGAAGACCGAACAGTATAATCAGCCCCTCTGTCTAGCATTTGTGGACTATGAAAAGGCCTTTGACTCGACCGAGATCTGGTCTGTTGTGGAGTCCCTGCAGCGTTGCCAAGTAGATTGGCGATACATCCAAGTGTTGAGATGTCTCTACAAAGCTGCCACTATGTCCGTCCAAGTACAGGATCAGTATATAAGACCTATACAATTACATCGAGGAGTGAGACAAGGGGACGTTATATCCCCGAAATTGTTCACTAATGCAATGGAGGACTTGTTTAAGACGCTGCACTGAAAAGGGCGCGGTATCGACATCAATGGCGAATACATCTCTCACTTGCGATTTGCAGATGACATCATCATCATGGTAGAGACGCTGCAGGACTTATAACAGATGCTGAACAACCTGGCTGACTCTTCTGGGCGCATCGGCCTACGGATGAACTTGGACAAGACCCAGGTCATGTTTAATGAACATGTACTACCGGAATCGGTTGCGGTACACGGTGCCGTTCTCGAAGTTGTTCAAAATATGTATACCTCGGGCAGACTTTGCAGTTAGGTAGAAACAGCTTTGAGGACGAGGTAGACAGAAGAATCCAGCTAGGTTGGGCAGCGTTGGGGAAACTTCGTCGGGTCTTCTCATCGTCGATCCCACAGTACCTAAAGACGAAAGTCTTCAATGCGTGCGTCCTACCCGTAATGACATACGGAGCCGAAACATGAACACTTCCAGGTCGACTGGTCCATAAGTTCACTCGGCATTTCTCTAAGGGATCGCATCAGAAACGAGGTGATTCGACAAAGAACCAGGGTCATCGACATAGCCCACAGGATTAGCAAGCTGAAGTGGCAGTGGGCTAGTCACATTTGCCGAAGAACCGATAAACGTTGGGGTAAACGTGTAGGACGTCCACAGGCCAGGTGGAGCGATGATTTGCGCAGAACGGTTGGCAGGAGCTGGATCCGAGAAGCCATCGATCGAACTAAGTGGCGTGAAATTGGAGAGGCCTATGTCCAGCTGTGGACTGCGATAGGCTGATTATAATGATGATGATGATGATGAAATATCTTCACAAAGTTAGTACAACAATTTAACCTTGTTTTGGCTTACTAATTACCTAGATTTACATCATAAAACGGCTCATGTACCTATTGGGTCTATTATCTAGTTCAATTTTAAAAAACGACGTAAGAATGTAAGTGATATTTGTTGTTCAGTCGGACTCCTGCGGGTCAATAACTCTGATTTACGTTGTGCTGAAATTCAAATTTCTGCACGTTCATTTTCATCCATGAAATCGGTGAGCCGTGATTTGCCTTACATTGTCGATCCTTCTAGGTACTTTTTCTTATATTGATTCTTTCTTTCTTTCTTTTGTTGTGTAGAAAATGTTACCTAAATGTAAATAAATTCATGACAGTATCTATCTTTCTAGTAACAATATGTAGGTTAATGTGTTTATACTTAAACTTACTCGCACCCGCTATCAAGACTTATGTCAACGATTTTATTCACTTTTATGTTTCGTAGTGGAGCCACATAAGTCGTTTTTTATGAATACGAAAAATATAACGACGTAATTATAAAAATACAACCCGTTCTCGCCGTGATTTTCATTTTGTTGGACGCAAAATATATATATATTTACAGCGAATAGTAAAATGTTTACATAAAATAGTACTTTCTTTCATACTGTTAAAATAATTATTATTAAAGTTTATATTTAAAGTACAAATGTGAATGTGAAAAATCTCATCTTTCCTGAATAGGCTACATTTGGAGAAATTGTGCTAACTCAGTAGTAACCATTCTTGGATTGTGATAAATTGCTTTTCACTCGAGCCGCCCGATCGGCTTAGTCATTAACTACAATTTGTATAAAGTTTGCGTTATCAGAGACGTGGGTAAAGCGGTTTAGACGTCAGCATACAAAGCCGTGTTATAGTGTACTATAACTTTTGGGTTGCACTAGGCGCTTATTAAAACGAAGGCTCGTATGTAATCCGGGCATTAGCTCTAATAGTTTGTCAGAAATAATTAGTTAGGTTCATAATATTTTGACCTGAGATTATCTGCGTCTGTACCTATGTCTAACTAGTACTTGTAAACTTAATTTGCTTAATAGTGTATGTAAACCACAAGTTATTAAAGTGAAGGTTTTATTAAGAACCTAAATATTAACTTCAATAAAGTGTAGAAGTAATTGGTAAGTGTAGATATAAAAAAAAATGGTCTTTTTCGTATCAAGTTTACTTAAGGGTTTCTTAACTAATATAAATTTATTTCTATTTTAACATTAAATGCTTAAAAATATTTGAATAATAATCATAATTCTATGCACACATTAAAATATGTCTTGATTGGTTTTGCAGTGACTTTTAAAATTCTAAGTTAATTAAATGCTTAGTCACTTTTACTTGAAACTAAATAATATTGACTGCCTCGGTGGCGCAGTGGTAGCATATGCAACTTCTGTGCATTAGGTCTCGTATTCAAATCCTGGGTCGGAACAAATGTTTGTATGAACTGCAAATATTTGTTTCGGTGTTTGGATATTTTCTATGTATTTATGTATTTACAAAGAAAAATGTATTCATATCAGTTGTCTAATACCCATAATACAAGCTCTGCTTAGTTGGGGACTAGATGGCGTTGTGTGTGAGATGTCTGAAATATTTATTTATTATGTATTCATTTATTACAAAGGAACAAAACCTCTCTTAAAAAAGAGTGATAGAGGTCACTTCATATTTGACGGAGACCTGAGCTAACAAACGCAAAAAAAAATACAAATGAAACAAACAACTTTTGTGACATCAACAAAAAACATAGTAGCTTGAACCTATTAAAAATCGAACTGAATGAAAGAATTTACCATCATCAATCACATTTGTAGGTCGAGAAAATTAAACACACGCTATATTTACTAGGTTCGACGTCTTTGGACCTCCCTTTAATATACAAATGGAGGGCTTTGTCCCAATACACGATAGTACGTATGACTGACAGCGGAACGAAACCCGCAGTGACTTTGCACTTTCATAATGATATACTAGCAGAAAAGGAGTATGGTACTCTATTGTACTGAAAATGGAGAATGATAAGATATTTTTGGGAAGTATAGTTTTAATAGGACGTGTTTTACTTTAAATATTTCAATGGTGGCTAAATTAAACATTCAGTTCGGTGATAAAAGAATCGAGAACTTAAAATGTATTGTAACTGAAACTTACTACCTACTAACTTTGTATACTGAAATATATACCATTCTCAACTATTTATTGTATTTGCTTAGACTGTGTCGTGTTGTTTAGTGTTCCAAAAGCTCGACTAGTTTATAATTTTGTATATCAAACTGCGTATTATTCTGCCTGTTTATTATAATTTTTGTGTTTGTCGGTTTTCCTAAGTAAATAAACGTAACTAAATAATTTAAAATTCATGAAAATTTGAATCATTGAATCAATTCAAAGCGGTAAAGTAGTTTAAATTCTTAATTTTGCAACTAAAATAAAGATAGCTCTAATTTATTTTACAAAATATATATATCTTGTTTCCAAAGTATGTAATGTTTTTTTAATTCCTTTGCATTTTCTCCATTTTTAATAAGTAAAGTAAGCGCTCTTTATCATTTACTATAACAATATTTTTCTGTGTAGGTTACAAAGTCGTACACTTGAAATGAATCCCTAAAATTACCTTGTAATCTAAACAGTTTTTAGAATCGTTTATCTTCGAAGTAAATTGAAAAACTCTCTCGGTGTCGCGGTGTATAATTTGTAGAACTACCGTGTTAAAGTTATAAATCTGATTTACAAGTTAGATAACATTGAGTTTATTTTGCGAACAAGACGTACTTATTTCTCAATCTATAGTTTTGATCTGTGTAATAGATATGCAATATATCAAAACAGGATCGAATAAAAAGGGAAGAAAAGGAAAGGAAGGAAAAATAAAATACGTCTGTGGGGTGACGTATTTCGAATACAGTGTGTCACCAAATAAATTCATACACTAAAACCTCTAACAAACAACTAAAGACAACTCGAAGTCAATCACCCAAAAATATGATATTATGTTGATGATTTGGGGTAGTCGGAGGCTAACACTGACTGTTGTGTGATATAGTAGGCCAAAACCTATTTTCTAGGCATATTTCAAAGGCAGTTAATAATAATGGTGATTTATGATATATAATATACAGTCGCCAGCCTCAAAACTCATGCTTATAAACGACGTTACGTTTTTATTTTATTTCGTAAACCGAGAGTCATTACCACTGACTTAATATCGCGTACGATTAATTATGTTGACAAGTAATTATTTTGAGATACTTCAAATTAATTTTATAGGTAGGTACGTAATTTTAATGAACTTTCTCATTGGCAAGTTAATAAGAGTTAATTGAGGGTATAATAGAGTTAAAATGTTAGTAAAATAACGGCAATAAATATAATGTTGTCAATCGTAAATTTATTATTACCTATAAACCTTTTTTTATTTTTGTAACCGTATTCTTTATCACTAATGAAATAACTATTTTATTCATAATATGTGAGGCAAGATAAAGCAAGTTAAAGTATTGAAAGTTATTTTGTACGGTTTTGTTTAATGTTTAACTAAGCAATGGAAAATTATGAAAAAAATGCTTAAATAAGGTTAAAGCTTAATTACTTTAAAAGTATTTAAGATTTCTAACGAACGAGATTTCGTTTTAAGGAGGATGGTGAGGAGATATGTGATAGATATTATTATAACTTTTATTTTAATTTACAAAACTCATGATAAATGTGTACAAAATAAAGATAATAATAATAATATTTACAGAAATGGGTACTTCTACGCAACCGCGTGACTTTACAATTTGCTGAATTTTATTTTACAACCGGGATCCGAGTCTTAACCTTAAAATACACTGAAAGTATCTATAATAAAAAGATAGATATATACTAGTGTTGTTTTTTTACTGGGTCGTGAGTAGATCCGTACCCGTCGGAGAGGTCGCCGGTTGCTCTGAACCGTAAATAAACTTCAGCTACGAAAGCTTCTAGTGTATTTTAGATATATTTTTGCTAATGGCCCAATACAGGAAATTTCGATAGACCACAATGTTATAGGTACAATACAAAAGCTTGTAGGTGATTTAGATTTAGAAGAAAGAAAAGACTAATTTAAATTGTAATGAGGTTTAAAACTACTATAAATGCTACGTTTTAACAAAATTTGTGTTTAATCAATTTATATGACTTCGTTCTATTTCTTTTTTTTTATGGAATAGGAGGCAAATGACCAGACGTATCGCCTGATGGTAAGCGATTACCGCCGCCCATGGACACCCGTAACACCAGAGGTGTCACAAGTGCGTTGCCGGCCTTGTGGGATGGGGAGGGGGAGGGGGTGAGGGGAAGGGTTGGAATATGGGCCTCCGGTATCCTCTCTCACTCGGTGAAACACAGCGCAGGCAGTGTTTCACACCGGTTTTCTGTGAAGCCGTGGTATCACTCCGGTCGAGCCAGCCCATGCATGCCGAAGCGTGGCTCTCCCACGGTCACGGTCTTTAAATGATTCGATTTTAAGATATTGTGTATAATATGTTTTTGATAAATTTGTAATAATATTGGAGATAAATTTATATTTCTAAATTTATCTCAGTTTATTTTATTAACGAATTAGTTTCAGACTTAGTTAATCTTTTATATGCCGTAATATATGTTTCAAAAACCTAAGAAGCTTTTTTCTGATTGAGTTCAAGTTTTGCGTGACATAAACGTTTAAGTATTCGACCTAGCAAAGATAATATGACATACACCTTATAAAAGCAAAGAACCATTTGACCTCTAATTCCGAACACATTTGACGTAATCAATCATGCAAACGGTGTTATAAAGCCAATGTAGGAGGTAGTAGTATTAAAATCCAATTAATCCTTACTCATATGATATTCATATAGCATAATTCAGCGGGTAACATTTCAGTATTACTGATTACTACGTAAGCAATTTTCTCCACGCTGTTTCGTTATGCAATATAATATAATTTGGAAGTTTATCTTTTATAACTTCTTTAATAAGGGTGTGGTTTGGAAGCTCTTCAAGGTAAATAGCGTCGGAGTAAAGGGTGTATGATTGCGGCACGTGTAAATGTTTTTGTTTATAAATAACAATCGCCTATGGAAGCCGTAACGATCAGAAAAGGAAATTAACTCAAATTTTGGAAAATATACATGCCGCAATTTTTTAATTTTTTTTAATACGTTTAAAATAATATCAAACATCAAGAAAACTTAGACGAAGCGTTAGTTTAATTTAATAGTACTCCTTAAAATTGCTTACATGCTTAAAAAATTGTAATTCTTAATTCATATAACATGAAAACTTTAATCAATTATTCGTCCTAGGTTATCTGCACAAACTGTGTGATTTCTACAAAGCTATTAGTTTGTTACAACCAATCTGTACACTAGATTAGCTATGATAATTTACAGCCTAAGACTACCTTTAAACCTTCAAGAAAGGAGAGAATATCTTAAAAGAAGTTCATCTTAAAGGTCGGCAACGCGTTTATGACATTAAAATTGCATTTGTCTATGGACAGCGGTATAGATTTATGTCGAGAACAAAGCCTACAATCAATGTCTCATGGCTGTGTGTTGTTTTGACTAATGTAAATACAGTAACATGAAATTTAGTTGTTGAAGGAAGATTATTATTAGTGTTTACAGTTATTTGTAAATATTAGCTCGTACAGTGAAATGCATAACATTCCACATATAATAATGTTTATTAATAGAAAAGTTCGTCCACAAAATAATCCCCATATTTTATCAATACATTTAGCTATGAAACCTAAAATGGATACACTATGTCGTGGGGTGTTATTACTATGTATATGTTATAGTTAGTTAGACTATAATTTCAAATAGCTGTTGCGGAAGTGACGTTATTTTATTACTGAGTAATTAAGGTTTACTCTTTTGAAGTATATAGCTACTTCACAGGGCCTTTGATGTACCTGTGTAATGCACAGGGCCCGTTAGAGATAACTGGACTTAAATTATATTAAGGCCGCTCAAAAGCTGTTATATAGCTTGTAGCAGTGAAAGACTGTTTGTTTTTTAGATTTTCCTTAAACCTGTATAGGTATTAGTTGTATACAGCGTTGTGGCGTGCATCGTGTGTTTGCACGCTGTTTATCTAATTAACATTAATATGAGAGTGTATAGTTGTGTTAAGTTTATGGATGTCATTGAAACAACAATTAGCTATTCATCAAAAATCAGATCAAGAATGAAGAACAGCATCTCAGTTTGTAATAAGTAAGTGTAGCACTTACTTATTACACAATATGTAGTGACACAATCCTCTATAAGACTAGGTTGCTGTCTTCCATTACACACAAAACGTATACCCCAAAATTCATCTAATTACAATCGGATTTTATATGTAGGATAGAAAAAAAAACACTCGACCGAGTAATGTAATACCAGTATTATTTAGAGACAAAACATATTATGTGATAGGGATCGGATTACGATTCGCACGACAGCCATATGTTGAGGACGGAAAACCGTATTTCAAGTCAGTCCTGTGCCGAGTGACGTAAAGCTGATGTGTGTCAACCTTGTCAAGATTACCATCACTATTAAGACCCTTATTCATGTGTTAATTTTGCACCCAAACCGACTGACGATAGATTGCTTTCTAATAGATTTGTATTCAAAAAATCCAATTGGAGATTCAAATTAATAGTCTGATTTTGAGTAGAATCGGTACATAATAAGCTAGTTTTGTAAATGAACAATAATAAAATATGCTTAATATAAAATATCTAAAGTACTTCCCTAATTTACAGTCTAACAAAAAATTATTTATCAATAAAAAAAAAGAAAGTTTTAGCCAAATAGCCACGGTAGCTAGACTGGTGGGTATAGAGTTTGGACTAATTGTTGCTTCTCCTTGCAGTGCTGCTATCCTGCAGTATTTGCTCTTTTAGTCAGTACTTATCGCGAGATAAGCCATATTCTTAATACCACACGGCTGTTTTGAATACTTAATCATTCCAAAATATCTAAATTACTTCTTTTGATCAATAAAATACAATCAGTAATATTATTTCACCACTAAGACAACAAACTGCCACAAACCCCTATAATTCGTCCCGTCCACCTGCTTAACGTTTAATGCTTTCAGTAACTTTGTTAAGCCCTTCAAAAGAGGATAATACGTAAATCGCAGAACTCCTTAGTTTCATTGAACCTTCAAATTAATTTTGAAGCTTTTGAAATAGCTATATTAAATTTCTATACCAAACCGTGGTTAGTTACCTTGTTATTCAATAAATTGTTTTAGGTAGGTACTTGTAAAACTCAGAGTATTCATTCTAGTTTTCACACTTTACTTAGAATATATGAATATGTTTGTGTCCTGAGTTTCAATTCAACTATGACACTTAGTCTGAAGTCCATCGCTACGATATCACTGTGACGTCATAACGCGTTGAGAGATCCCAGGATAGAATATTATCCTTTGTAATATAGGAAACATTAGCGCTCATTAAAGTATATGATACTGCTGAACACAAACTCTTCATTATGTTAGATTAAATTCGAAGGATCAATATTCTCTATATTAAACTGTTTCGGATGTCTATTAAATCCTGCAATGTTTACATTGTTCAATCGGGCATCTAGAAATACATTTTAACCACAGACATTTAATAGTAGTTCCCAATATTTATTTACTTCTCTGATTTTAGAATAGCAAGTAAGTTGCGTCGTAAATAAGTATGCCAATAATAGCAGACAAAAGATCAAAGATTTTATGCAAAGTTTAGAAACCTCCTGAAAAATTACTGTCGTTTAAAATTAAAATTATTTAGAAAGCCGAGGATTACTAATATGAAAAGGTATATTTATAGATACCACTAAGACCTGACCATTCTGACCAAGAGCTTTGATATTTGACCCATTTGAGTGTATGATTTTTAATTCATAAGCCTTACAAACTTTTGTTGCCTTTTGTCAGTGGAATTTGCTTTCAGATTTCTTTCATTTGATTGCTTTCATGATGCTTCTACTTTGAAAGTACAACCATTTAGATGTACCTTCCACTTATTTAACCATTTGACTTCATTGAATGATTGGCTTCATTTCTTCATAAATTATATGCTTCATAAATTTACCCCTTTAGCCATACAGCAAAAATTTTTTTTTTTTGTTTTGTACCCTACACTGTTAGTATGTTTAGCTGAGAAACATGATAGCAATGTTTATCGCTCAACAGGTCTCCGGGTCACCCATAAATTAATTAAGCTGTTTGTTTTAGCCCATTGAACGAATTAACCTTACCCAGATATTAAATTGACATGTTGGCCGCCCCATGCTCTGAGCGAGATCAATAAAATAGATAATATATTTAATAACCAACGAATATTGTTTGAGAAGACGATGGAGGCAAGAAATTTTGGATCGAGTTTTTAGGTCATTGTTGTAGTCAAACGGCCATATCGGATATTAGCTAGCCCGGGGGTAGTGTAAAAATATTTCTGATGTCAAATTCATGACTTTGTCTTTCTAAATAATGAGGCTCCCAAACGTCAAGCTGAATTGTATTAAATCTTTGATATTACAAATAATGTTAATATGTGATCACAAATATTTGTGCCAGGTTTTATGATGTTATCACGTTTTTTAAGTAACAATTACAATTTTATGATGTTATTTCAGTTAATACTAACATCAAGGAAATAATATTGTTAATTATTTTCTAATATCTAAAATATAATAACAAAAAACTTTCTATCTTTATTTTAAAATTTCAAACTCAGTCTTAAATCGAGATATTGTTCAAATCGAAATATTTTCTTTTACCACGGACTAAAGAAATGGGTTGGCGTCTAGAACTTTGCAAGACTTTTTTACGTTATAATTCATCTATAATGTACCGGTATAGTTTTTAAAGTTTTATATATATAATATACTACTTTACTACTGTTATTAGTAGTAAAGTAGTAGTCAATCAACAATACATAATGTCCCACTGCTGGGCTCGGGTCTCCTCTAAGGAGAGGGTTAAGGCCATACGTCCCCACGCTGGCCAAGTGCGGGTTGGGGGCTGGCAATAATACGTTGTGGCTACGTAAATCTTGTCGTTGGATGTTTTTAAGCCGCCCGAAGGCCTCCAACTAAGCTTCACGACTGTTATCGTATGATAACAACCGGGACCGACTGCTTAACGTGACCTCCGAATCACGGAGACGCTCATGGTAACATGCCACTAGCGGTCACCCATCCAGGTACTGACCGCGCTACGTTGCTTACCCTCGGTGATTGTTTCTAATCACCGAATGCAACTAGGCTATGAGCTATGAAAGTAGTAGAGTCAAGCTAATTTTAAATACATAATTAAGTGCATTAATACAAAAATAAAATCAATTCAATTTATGAAAATATGCTCTTTAAACAGCAATTTGCCGATACAATATAGGTTGTGAATATTACCTGATATAATGGACAGCGTTCTTCAATAACATTCAACGTAAATTCACTAAACTCAGTAGTCATCATCTTCCTAACCTTTATTAGTCCCAAGATTATTTGGGGTCGACTACTAGTTCAACCGGTTTTACTTGAATATCAGTTTTTCCACGGAGAGACTGGCACCGGACCTCTGCAACCCTGTGGGTGAACTGAATTCGAAAGTAACTTCACCGTGGGAGAGCCACGCTTCGGCATGAATGGGCCGGCTCGACCGGAGTGATACCACGGCCTCACAGAAAACCGGTGTGAAACAGCGCTTACGCTGTGTTTCATCAAGTGAGTGAGGATACCGGAGGCCCATACCCCAGTCCAACGCCCCCTATCCCCCTCACCATCCCCCTTCTCCCCAGGCCGCCATAGTGTGGGTCACCATGCTGCATTGTTCTTTTTCGCATTGAGGATGGTGACCACCACTCTTGGATTCTGCTCATGCTTTCCATCAGGTAGGGCAGAGTCATTTTAGCAGCATAAATATATAAAAAAAAAAGTAAAACTAGTTGTCAGTATATTTGAGGGCACTGACTTTCCAATAACGATCGTCATAGGTATTCATGACAACTGGGACCGACGGCTTTACATGCTCTTCGAGGCACGGGCGGGAAACACTGCCATATTCCATACTCTGGGCTGCTGTTAAGAATTTCTTGTGAGAAAAATCAACAGCAGGCCGATACGGGAATCAAACGTGAGACCTCTTGATCGGCAGTCACTTATACTAGACTAACGAGGTAGTTGCCACCAAAAAAAATTAGTAGTAATTACTAATTTTGTATCATGCAATCAATCTTGCCACTATTTGTATATATACAAGTTCCAAATATTAACTATTGAAATGGAATCCACCAGGCATAATAAGAGAACTATCCTTTTTTGTTCTATCCTTCCGTCAAAAGTTTTTGGAGATATCGATGTGTAGTTAAAAAGCAAATTCAAAAAATATCTATTTAAAATCATTGTTAATGCAATGCCTATTTTTTGGACAAAAGGAATAAATTTTGACTCATCGCCTGATTTATTCCCCTCTCAAACGACCAAAAGGAAAATATATAAATATTTATTTGCATTACTTAGTACCGGTAATCAAAGAAGAGCTCAATTAAAATGTAGAATTTTAAAAACATAAAGAGGATTGCGGTCACCCGGAATGTGAGGGTAGTATTAAAAACGTATCAAAGGTAACGCAGCTGATTCTTTTTGTAACGATTTAAAGGCAGATTAAACTGTGCGTGAAAACAATGTAAGGATACGGCTCGTCGGTTTTGCGTACAGGTACAAAACATCGCGTTTCCACAAAACACGATGTTTTACTGTACGTTTTTTCAGTTCTAGACACCAAAATTACGCTTAGATTTTGTATACCCGTATTTTATTAATATTGAAGTTATTAATATTGAAGTATTAGTTTTCTAAGTATTTATCTATATCAATAAATCACCGAAATGTGTGTTCGCCCATAACTTCCAATCGGCTGCTCCAAATCGGATAATTCTTTCTTTTATGTGTTGGTTATAGTTACGACAAGGTTTATAGATACATATACATAAAAGAAAATTATAAGAAAACTGAAAATGTTATATTTTCGAGTGTCATATTTTCGAAGTCCGCCACTGGTACTGTACCCGTGAGAAACTAAGGCGGGTATAAACGCTAAAACTTTTTTTTCGGAAATTTAGAAAATATTCACGAAAAAAAATATGGCGCGTCGAACTTCGCCAGGTCAGCTCGGCTAAACATAAAAAGCGCCGAATTATCTTTATTATTACCCATTAGAAAGCTTTTACCTTCAAAACAATTTGGCGTAATATAATAACATGATAATCTTACATACACTAGATTTAAGGCAACAGTTTCGCCCTAGTTGTACTGGTCATATTTATAGGTTGAATCATAGAATCAGTCTTTCTTAATTCCCATATCTACCACACGGTAAGACGATAACGACGAAAAATAATGTAAAATCAATCAGGTAAGTCATTGGGTTTCCTTAAATAAAAACTAAATAGCCCAATGGCTAGCACAATGTTATATAGTAATATATTCGCTACTTAAAAAAATTAGGCAAGGGTATAATATTGGAAGCAGCATGCAGAGATTCTTCGTCCCTCTACAGAACAACACGCAGGCGTTGGAAGTCACCGCTGCAAAGTTGTAGACATACGATTTCCAACCCATCGCTACAGTTCTTCCTTTCTGTGCCGAGCGGTCAAAACCTGAGACTCACTACCAGCGCACAAGTTTCGCACCCACTTTGATCCCGGGTCCTTTGGGCGGGCGTAAAAAAGGATCCTAGAACGGGTCACCATGCTATATTCTCCACATTTGCATTGAGGATGGTGACCACCACTCTTGGATTTTGGCAGTTTAAACATAAAAAATATCAGAAAATCAATTAATATACAGTTTGTTTTGTTTCAGATATTTACAGCTGTTCAAAACCATGCTATAAAATGAAAAAAATAGTATTTCTTAAAGAGCTAGTGGACGCAGAATGTGAGGGGAGCTAGTCTCTGACGTGATGCAACTTGTAATGCTGAACTTTTTAATCATGTTCGACGTGGTGTTCATATTCTTCTTGTTCCTGATTGCTGTGACATGTGTTATGAACTACATGCCGGGCCGCAAACGACAGGAGGCGACCGAGGATGAAGTCGAAGATGACGTCATCCCACCACCTCCATTGTTTGCGGGTGATGACAACGAGGTTCCTATTACGAGCCGAGACACGTACGTGGTGATAGCACCACCGTTAGATAACGTTAAAACGAAGGACGGCTGTCCTGTACATGTGGTGTAGTATAAGCACTGATATAATATGTAAGTATCGTATTCAAGGAATTGGGAGATTTGGATGTACTACATTTTTATAAGAATCCATATACACTTGAATTGTTGTTCTAAGCTTGGTGTTCTTTGAGTACGTTTCATGTGTGTTAATAAACTTCCTCGGTACATAGACTTAAAACTTATAAAATCTTGTTTGAAAAACAGGTCATTCATAAAAATCACTTTTTAGTATTTTTAAATCTGGAGTATTAATTATTCTACCCAGGAATGAAAGACAGCATTATAAACTTACCTTAATCAAATTACACCACGCTAACTGTATTCCTCAAAGTAGTTTAGTAATTTTAGGAAAACAATATATCTCAAGTCACGATAGCACATTATATTTACATTGCCATGCTATTATATTTGCCAAACAAGGAATGTATCTTCGTGTTCTCTTTTGGTACATTACTGCACTACACTCTCATATTGGAATTTGTATTTGACTTTTATGACATCCAAGCAGTTATAAAATGTGAAAGGTTGCTTGTGATAACAGTGTTTATTGCGAGCAAAGATGTCACATTGGCAGAATAGATAGAAAACTGACGCTTAATTATTTGTAGCTATTTGCCGTTACAACATTAAGAATGGATATTTTTATTCTTCAAATCGGCTAAATGACCTAAACACTCTTGCCAAGGTTCTCTAACATCACCTGTAGCCAATCATAAGCTAATGAAAGGGCAAAACTCTAATGTCAATATATTTAAAAACTTTCCGTGTGTTAACGAATTAAAAAGAAAACTTCTGGTCAGCGTGATGTGGTAAGCCAAAAGCTTCTTTACAAGAAAAGGGATAGCCATTTTCATAGGTCCAGCAGCAGACTATTAAAGGCTTAATAGCTTAATGTTGAACTACATCTACTAACAACGACAATGATATAGATAATAATCACACAGTTATTAATTCCGAACTTGTAGCCATGGGTCTATAAACACTCTGTACAGCTAGAACTATAAATCATTACCTGAGCACAAAGTCTTTAAACAATTTACCTTTCCATTAATAAAAATGACAGAGGGAAGAGGGTTAAAGTAAAATTAATCATAAACTCGTGAAACATTCTAAATTAAAACTTTGTTATTTTATATAAAATTTGATTAATTAAACTTTTTCTTGTTTCAGATCAACGTAGGAGTTTATTATGAAGAAGCCTTATGAGAATGTAGATGTCAAAATGTAGACATTTTTTACCAATTAGTCGAGTTTAAATAAATCTTGTTACATAAAGATTAAGATGGTGGAACACGGGAATCAAGTGAAAGTAATTGTGTTGGTCTGTATAATGGGTACTAAACAGAATAAACCTCTTTCGATTACACTTTATCGAAAAATAGTTATACATACATAGAGCTGTAACAAAGTTTTTAGTAAAAATGTATAAGAGCAGTGTCTATATATCGAAACAATATTAAAATAGCTGCAGTGTAGGAATGAGTAATTGAAACTATTTTTTATATTTTTACTTAGTCACCAGCGTACCGCATGAGATACTGAGGATTTCTGTGGATTTCAGTGCTTAACGTAATGAGCAACGTACGATCACATTTTAGTACATAGTTGTATGAAAGGCATCTAATATTCGTACTATATTTCTGTTGTTTACTTTTAAAACTTTTACTGTTAAGTAAAAATATTCCAATAAAAATATAGCTTAGACTACTGTTACAATAATTAATATGTAATATTTTCACATGGCCTAGTAAATTTATGTTGCGTTTAAATAATAGAGTGTTCAAAAATCAGCATTAACCTAGAGATATTGTCTCTGGGGTCACGTTAGTAAATAATTTGTTACGTGAAGTGTTCAATTTTCACAGTAAACATTCGCAAGTGCTTGTTTAAGATGATTGTGACTGAATTATAGATAAATGGTTAATATATTATAGAGTAAGTACGCGTTTAGACTTACATTCACATCAAAGTATTGTTAATTTTCAACTCAAATAGAAACTAAATTTTAGTATGAAAATAATGTCACATAACTGTGCCATTTTTGTTACACTAATTTTAGAAAGTCATTATTGTTGAATTAACATTACGATAAATGTGAATGTAAAGGAATATTACTTGTATGTTTTGCTTGCCGTGCGTTTTTTATGGAGTAGTAATCTAAACGGCTAAGATTTTTTTATAATTTTATGTTTCCTGTATGTTAGGTTACAATTGCCTACAATTTTAAATATTTAGCTATCGTGATGATACTAAATGTAAGTATGTATAATACTATTGGTTGCTTTGAATGGAATTTCATGTAACTGAGTGTTTGACAGCTCTATATAAGTCCTTGCTTTACAATTCAATAATGGGGCAAATAAAAGAAACTAAATTATGTTTCGTCCGTAAATAAAATTCCATCTTTTCCATCCTGATATTATTTCATAAATATAATCTTAAGAAATATTTCTCTGAGACGGAAATGAGCTATGATACTAGTACCCTCTCTTAACCCTCATTGGTAAAATGTACTGCCCTAGGCCCTTAACGGCTTATCCGTTAAGTTCGTCTATTTCCGTTGGTTAAGGACGGGTTCAGATAATGCTAGTCATATTTCGTGCATTTAATATGAACCTTTATTTCATTCTGTGATATAATTTTATTATGTTTTAACCAACGTCATATATTAAGAGTCATTTGATCGCTGTTTATGACATCTTACTTTAGCTTTGTAATATTTATATTTAGAGACTAGACTATAACTTAATGTGGTGATGGCTAAATTCATTTTCTTATATGTAAAATGTTAACAAGTCATGTTAAGAGTAAAACTGTCTTACAGAGAATTTAAAATTAAAAAAGAGTCCGCAGAAACGATAAAAATCCCAGTTTTGCCAACGGAAACAACAGTTTTGCAGGATCTAGAATAAAGTATAAGCCTATCTTAATAAAGGCCTATTCTCCTTGTTTAGATCGTGACCGACGTGACTAACACTACATCTTCCCTCTTATCTATTAACTGAGCCCTCATCAGCCCACGCTCTATCACCCACGTCGAGAACATTCAATTATTCGTAATCAAGGATAAACTTAAATAATTGCAGATTCCAACAACACACAAACACTTAGTAATAGTTTATACATTAGTTTGTAAGATGTTATTATAATAAAGAAACGACAATACAAGTTACGATTTCTCTCATATCATTCGGTTTAATGTTCTTTGAATATTAATTGTTATACTAGAAAATCATTTGAATGTAGGAAGTTCCTTATGAAAGTGGATGTGTGCAACTCTCAGATCACATAATTACTTGCGTGACTACTTATTTTAATAGTAATATTTGCAACCAACAAAGTGAAGAAATGAGGTTCTGAATCCAAAATGTTTTTACGGTAAATACATTTGCTCTTTTAAGACTTTTATTCCATAAATCCATTGTCCACAGTTCCGGCTACGTTTGTGGTTTTCGGAAGCATGAATTTCGAAACGCTATTTTATATTAAATGTTAAAATCGATTTTCAAACGTTTGTCCGCTTAGTTCAGTTATTTTCTGATGTGTCTTTAGTTTTACTTTTTGCTTTAAGAGGTGTATCTAAACTCAAAATATACTGTTATTGCTTGTTAAAGTGCTTGTCTCAAATAGTTTTTTAAACTTAAGTAAACAAACTATTAAAAACATAATGAGATAAGCAACTGTAAGAAAATAAGCTCAAGCTTAGAGCCCAGAACATGAGGTATTTTATCGCAGTAAAAAAGTTTTGTATACATACCAAGCCTAGGTATACGATCGATGATCACTAACCAACAAAATTCTTATAAAACTATCTTCAGTTGTCTCAAAGTTTAGAAGCCCATACTGCTAAAGGTACACGCATTCATCACCGAACAATCTGCAAAGTTATCACACAGTCTGCGAGTTAGCGTACACCCACGTATGAAAACATAACAGAATTTCTTTACAAAACTCCTCAATTTTAATTAAATATTATGAATGTGGCAAGTTTAATTATCATATCTAGATAGTCACTTTTACAGTTGTACTCAATTTTAACGATTCCCAATTCTCTCAAACTTCAAAACTAAGTTTATGTATTTCTGAGGAGCCCTATAAATAATTCTAAGTCATTAGAATGTCAAATGAGGAAATACATGAATATTCTTGCCATATTCATTAATAAAGTTTATATACAGTTCTTGCAAATCACGAATGGTCGAAACAAAGAGACTTTTGTGGAACTTGGTAACCTTACTCTTTTGCTGTGAAAAGTTATAAGCTTGAGAGAATAGAGTGCTCCATTAGAATGAAAGAACTGTTAAAATCTTCGTGAATTGCAAAAACTATGATAATCATATGGTAGTTAAACATGAATGTATAACCAAGGAAGTAATAAAGAAACAAACGATTCAACTTCGATTGGTAAATGAAAATAAAAAAACTTACATATACTATGTGATATAAATATACACAATTTTTTAAATGTAGCTGTATAGAAAATTAACGTGTTATTTTGAATTTATTGTTATACTTGTGTCATCTAATAGACACATGATATGATGCGTGAAATGATGTAATTAATAAAATGCACTAAGGCAGTGTCGTCGTAATACTTCATGTTGTTTTATTTTTTGAATTTCCAAGAAGACATAACTTTCTAGAATTAAAGTTTTCAGTCAGATTTATGGTTTCGAGTAAGTTTCAGTTACAAATTATTAAATAATATTTTCGTAGGAAAAAAAATAGTCTGAAAAAAATAAATAAAGATTAGACTGGAATTAGAAAAATAGAAAGGAGTTAACAAAGGCATAATGTCCCACTATTGGGCTCGGGTCTTCTATCAGGAGAGGGTTAAGGCCGTATGTCCCTACGCTGGCCAAGTGCGGGCTGGGGACTGGCAAGACAAGGTTGTGGCTGCGTAACCTTTCCGTTGGATGTTTTTAAGCCGCCCAAAGGCCTCCATTTAAGCTTCACGACTGTTATCCTATGATAACAACCGGGATCGACTGCTTAACGTGACCTACGAATCACGGAGACGCTCATAGTAACATGCCACCAGCGGTCTCCAATCTAGGTACTGACCGCGCCGTCGTTGCTTACCCTCGGTGATTATTTCTAATCACCGAGTGCAACTAGGCTATGAGCGCCTCATCGAACAACTATCACTTTACAGTTATGCCCAGTTTTAGATATATGTATTTAAAAGGACACATAACGGTAAATATATTTAATTCTTCTCCGAAAATAAACATTATCAAGTTATCTAGAATGAATAACTTCTGGTTTGACGTCTACGATAATTTGCTCTTTTTTGGAAACTTTCTCGAAAATCCTAATTATTAATCAACAAAAGATACCAGAAGCTTAGAAAAATAATTAGAGCATAAAGACATTGCATTTAGAAGGTCACATTTACGGTACAAAAATGTTGGCTTGCTTAATATTTTTTAGGCTGTCTGTCGTTCGATAGTAAAAATTCTCAAAAGAATCAAATTTCGTCATCAAATTTAATTCCCTACTGACAACCTTTATGCTTTAATCACGACAAAAAGAGTGCAAGTGAGTGGCTACATACTCCCATTGCGGTATGGGCCTCCGGTATCCTCACTCACCCTGTGAAACACAGTGCAATGTTTTACATCGGGATTCTGAGAGGCCGTGGTATCACTCCAGTCGAGCCTTCCCTTTCATCCCGAAGCACGGCTCCCCACTTTGCAGACGCTCTTTTTGTCTCTTTTATATAGCATAAATCATCCCTATAAAGTTCCAACCTAATTGCTTTGTAGGCTTTCAACTCTTTAATGACAAAATTTCTATCACGGGTTTTAACCCATAAGATTCCATTGTATTTAATAATTCCAGGTTTGTAAAAACTTTTTAGTTACAATTCTAAGTTATGCAGACAATATGTGTGTTTCATAAATAAAGTTTAAAGTCGCAAAAAATTCTCTTAAATTTTTCCGTAAAACTTTTCCCAGCGCACGTTGCTATCGACTTGTAGCGTAATTAAAAATATGCCTAAGACATTTTAATTAACAGAATCGATTCGGTGCCAATAAAATGTCAAGATAATTTTAGGTGTTCGGTGAAGCACCTGCGGCCCGGTTTGACGGCAAATCGATAAAACAACAAAATACTCCGATGAGATGAACAAATATGGAGAATAGTAAACATTGAATTTGATGCTTCAATCTGTACCGCAATCAGTGCATTAATCTATTTTTTATTGTACAAGAGAATATTTGTCTATAGCTGCATTGTCAAATTTAATGTTATAGCTAATATTAAAAACCTAAATGAATCTAATCGTCATTTATTATATTCTTATTACAGCTTCGATGAAAATATAAAACACTTTAATAAATAAAATCAACAGTTTCGGGTGCGTATATTTTTTATAGCTAGAAAGGATATCTCCTAAAGCTAAACATTGATTTTTATTACCCTCTAGGGTTAATTACCCTAGAGGGTAATATATATATATAATATATATATAGGGTAATATGTATATCCTCATGAACTGTAGATACGATTCACAGTTGGACTAACGTAGACAAGTTATACTTTATGAAGTATGCTTGTTGAAGCTAATCAATGCACGAAAGCGATGAAAACTCACTTGGAACTAATTGTAACTATGCCTTCACCGGACTATTAGACAAAGATAGATGTTTCTCTCAAAGTCGGGAAATTCAAACTAGACGATTATACAATTACTTTTTATTATCATTTACAAGATTGGAATAACAACAAGTGTTAAACAGAGAAGTAATATGTGCTATTTTCATGATAACAGTGCAGCAGGTAAGCTATAAGAATGAGTGTGATATTTTCAAACCGAAAGTCACGTTGGGGACTCAAGGGATTTTCGTCCTAGAGTGCACCTGGTTCCCCGGCTACTAGTAACGGAGATAGCAAACGGTTTTTAGTCAATTCAAGTCCGACTTTCCCATCAACCTGTGACATTCGGAGGATTTCCCCTAAATAAATGAAAGTTAGAAGAGAAACGCTTTAGATGAATATATTAGAGAAGATAGAAATTATTTGTAGAACATTTTTATTCCAAAATTTAAGAAATGATTATGTGTGTGTGAAACTTGTTAATATAAATACCAATACACATTCTTTGCGGGAAGTATGTGATTTATTGTGTATATAATGTTTATGATATGCTGAGATAATAATGTGTGGATTTGGCCTCAGGATATTTCCCCTAGGTCCATAAATAAGGCATTCCACACAGATAGCAGCGGAATGGACTCATTATTTTTGAGGTCTATACAGATTTGCTCATTCCTATATAGATGATGATATATATTTTTTACAAATAAAACTCGTTAACAGACCAGACATATTTTCTCAATATCTGATTTGTTTTATGGTATCGTATGGTATAGGGGATAAAAAAATAAATGGAACTAAAAAGATATAAATAAAAGAAAAGTAAACATGAAAAACGAACAGACTTAGTATGTTCAATATAAAACCATGAATAGATTTTTTTTCACAAAGCTTTTTAGACTTTTTTTAAAAATTAAAAAGAAAGAAAGACGCTCTAATGAATAAAGTTCGTTACAAATATGTAGAGTTTTATTTCTCAAATAAACATGCATGATGGGTTAATTAATTAATTTCTTATTTGATTGCATTTCGTACATGGGTAACAAAAAAGTATTAACTATTTCATTATTATTTTAATTAACTATTCTGAAGATTCTATAAAAGGATGACAGACACCAGGGAACCAGGATCATTGACATAGTCCATAGGATAAGCAAGCTGAAGAGGCAGTAGGCTGGCCATATTCGCCAGCCGCATCTTAGTAAATATAGTGTAGGACATCCACAAGCCAGATGAAGTGATTATTGTGATGGTAGGAGCTGGATGCGAGAAGCAGAGGATTGAACCAAGTGATGATGATGAGGAAATTGTCTACTTAACAATGCCTAATCAAAGTGTATTGCACCTTCTCATTCATGCAGAAGATTCCTATTATGCCTTTTACTCTACCATTGTACAGTTTTTCAAAAGTATCCTAAAATTTAAACAACCGAAAATGATACAAAAATATACACAATGCGTTTTTGGAACGATAGCTGACATCCGACACCCACCACTCAACGTGATATTGGGTGCGCAGAGTGAGTCTATACATTTCTTAGACAGGATTCAGTTAGGCGAGATGATAGCATTTGTTCGACACTGAACTGTAGTGCTATTGCTGTCAAGAGGGTATGTATTCAGTGCCTAAGTATCAACTTATGCACTGAATACATACATATATTTTTGATTACATTATAACAAACAAAATAGTTTCCGAAATAACTACTAGTTTTCTTTAAAAAGCAAATTTACAAAGTGCTAGAAAACAATGTTTCATATTTGATAAGTAGAGTTACTAGAGATCTAATGAAAAAAAAAATATTGGGAATACGAATTCTTCATTAGATCTTTGATGTGGGCCTCCGGTATTCTCACTCACTCGGTGAAACACAGCGCAAGCGCTTATTCAGCCTGATTTTCTGTAAAGCCGTGATATCACTCTGATCAAGAAGGCCCATTCGTGTTGAAGTATGGCTCTGCCATGGCGTATGATTCTATACTAAAGATGATGAATATTAATACGTGAAGAAAAACTTTATAGCCCTTTTTCTCAAACAATGCGGCATGTATGAAATTTAGCGCAGTTAAAGTTTATATGGAGGAGAAGTGGAAACATTTAAAAATAGTCGATTTCGACCTCTGTGCGACCACTAATAAAATTAAATCTTTTCTAAAGGCAACATATCGCAATCTCTAAAAGTAAGAAATGTAACTAATTAATCCTATTACTCATTACAAAAATCTATTTGTAATAAGCATCTAAAAGCTATTTAAGTAAGATAATGTAAGTACTATTAGAAAGACAGCAGGTAATTCTTCTGTATATTACTCTTTTATTTGAGTAATTGTCATGAAAATTTCAGCTAGTCCCCGACAAAGCTTAAATTTCATATATTTTACGACGAGCTGATTAAAGATGATGTTGGAGTTGGAAGCATTTTTACTTATTTCAATTTATTTTCATACAAATTTCAAAAAAGTGTTTCGTGAATTAAATTCCAAATTCTCTTACATTTTATGAAAGTGTTTATGATTAAGGTAAGTACTCAAAGTACTTAAATATTCAATGACCTGGTTATTAATGTCTTTTACTTAGTGTAACATTATGCTGCTTTTCATAGATATTTCAGAACTCAAGGAATGTTTTGTAATGTTAAAGAAAAATAATATAATTTTAGTTCTAAATACCTTAAGTATCAGAAAGTTGTTTTTTTATGGAATAAGGGCAAACGAGCAGTCGTATCGCCTGATGGTAAGCGATTACCGCCGCCTATGGACATCTGTAACACCAGAGGCATCACAAAGAGCCGTCACAAGTGCGTTGCCGGCCTTGGGGGATGGAGAGAAGAGTTGGATTATGGGCCTCCGGTTTTCTGTGAGGCCGTGGTATCACTCCGGTCGAGCCGGCCATGCATGCCGAAGTGTGGCTCTCCCATGGTAAACGGTAAGTTTACACAAGTTTACGGTACAGTTGTGAGTTAATTTGATAAATACTAAGCGAGGCATGTATTGCATATGGTCTTTTTAATAGTAATTGTTTCGTTATAACTTGAAAAATAATCATATCTACAATATATTAGTTTTTTTAAGGGTAAAACTTTATCTTAATATTTATTACTTTAGTATTACAAAGTCGGGTCTTAAAGACAGGACGTCTCAGATTTCATCTACAAGTGCAAATGTTAAAATATTTTTTTACTTTCATGTTCAATCCGAACATAAAAGTGGCTGTTTCTTCTGACGTCAATAACAATAAAGTCGCCATTAATGCTGCCATTAATATGCCTACTGACGTTACCATGGAGATTGTAAATCGACTCCCATAACCATAACCTCGTCAAGGAATATCTGTATATACTTGACAAATACGTTCCAGTCGGTATTTGCGAAGCAAAAGTTGAGATACAGTTTGCCTTTTTGATACAATACACCTTGTTTTTTTTAGTTTGGGTTTCAATACTGTAGTCGTTGCAACTTCTTTAAGAATATTGGTCAATCGAGCCCCTCAGACTGCAGAGAATTCCACATTAGAATTTTACGCCAGAAATCTCTCATTTTGTTTATTTTTAATTTTAATATACCCAATGTGACTCTCACAATAGAAATGAATCTTACTACAGCTTTCAAGCTGAAATCCTTTGACCTGTTCAGGCTGCAGAACGTGCCAAACAAACATACATACATACTCTCGAAAAACATAACACTCCTTCTGGTGCAGCCGGGTTACAAAATAAAACTTATCAGACACTTTTCGGCGTAATACATAGTATACCACCCCAGATCTCCCTTGTAAGCTATTTACCATTATATTAAGTTGATTGTACCAAAGACTACATTCTCAGAGAATGTGATTGTTGCTCTTACAGAAAAAAATCTTGAAATAAAAAATATCGATGTTTACGGTATCAATGTCGGTCAAGAGTTAAATACGCTGGAGCGTTCTACATCTACAAAGTACACAGAAAAGGCTACTGTATTTCGTACCATTAAAATGGTACGCTCATTATCTCTAATCTCTAATAGAGATTGAATGGAGAATTACGTCTTTATATCTAAGGAAAAACTGAAATGGTTCTCGAGTTAACATGAATTTGTTTATTGTTTATGCAGAAATACACCGGGAGAGTAACTAGTTATATACCAATTTTGATTACTAACTTCTTTCAGCTACATAATGAGTGCAAAGACTGATATAGTTACCTTCTACAGAAATAGTTGGAAAACATTTTTTGAAGAGATCGTTTTTTGTTTTTGCGAAAGACGGTCCCCATTTCATGTCATCCACATTTTTTATATTTTTTATCATTAATTCTATCACGACGAAGACTTGAAGACTCGAAGACTTAGAATTGAAGACTTGAAATACTTGACATTGGCAGAAATAGCTGATCCGGTTGATTGCCATTTATTTATTTATTCAAATTAGCGTAAGCGACGGCTGATCATGAGGTCTAGGGTTCGAATCCAGGGTCAGGTCAAAAGTGTTATTGAGTTTTATAAAAGCCCGTGTCTCGGAGAGAACTTTAAGCCGTCGTTTCGGTGCCTGATTCATCGCCGGTTGTGTCGGATAAACGTCCTATTGGATTATGAGAGTGAAGAAACAAAGAGTTGCAATCTGTGTTAGCGCACACCTTTATGGACAATAATATCTCGTACGTAGTTGACTGGTCTTCGTTGAGATTGGCCGCCGTGGCCCCCGCGAGGGGGGGCGACGTAATGCGTGTGCCGTACGTCGCCCACCTTGAGAGTTTTAACATCGGAGACGGAGCCCGCT
>PKRV01003602.1:0-21941 GCA_003709505.1 Hyphantria cunea | reverse complement strand
AAAAAAAAAAAAAAAAAAAAATGGCCGCCGTGGCTGAAATCAGCTAGGAGAACTTCAAACCTTGACATAAGGAAAACTATTTGCAGCTATGTCCGTATGGCAACTGAGTTAGAATAGAGAATGTTACCACCTTTTTTTAGTAAGAAGCTCCTAAAGGAGAAAAACTACTTAAGATATGTCACTGCAAAAGGAAGCCAAACTTAAAACAAACCCAGTACTAGCCAGTCTAGCCTTTGTGATATAGAAGGCCAAAACCTCTTTTCTAAGGAGAGACCGAGGCATTTGATTGTTGAAAGCCCTAGATATGATAAGCAAGAAAAAAAACATCAAACAATTTCTTAGCAATACAATGATGCAAGTCTTAGTTAAATTAGTAAAAAAATATTCGCGACCATAATCGAAATAAACTGTTTCTTTTTAATCATCATATTTTTTGTTTATTGTTTAAAAATTATCTACATGTGTATGCATAGATAGTTTCTCTCGTTAAACCAAAAGGGTTATAGGCGAGACAGAGTTGGTCTATTACAACAGATTACTTAGCAAAATCAAATTTATACCGTTTAGCACAAGTATACATAAAACACAAACTCAAACAAAAAGCAAAGGGCAGGCAGCATGCAGGTACAATGTCTAATAGACAACACAACATCACCCACCCACATTCTTAAGTTATGTTGTCTATCAAGAATTTTCGCATTATTTTTACATAGTTATCGTTTGTGATGTATTTTTGTAATATATTTTCTGGTATAATATTTAATATATCAGGTTATGGCCTACTATATCCATATATAGGTGCCTGCCTCGGTGGCTCAGTGGTAGCGTACGCGACTGCTGTCCATGAGGTCTTGGGTTCAAATCCTGGGTCGGACCAAATGTTTGTATGATCTGCAAATATTGATTTCGGATTTTGGGTGTTTTCTATGTATAATATGTATGTATTTACAAAAAAAAGTATTTATGTATTTATATCAGTTGTCCAGTACACCCATAATACAAGCTCTGCTTAGTTTGGGACTAGATGGCGTTGTGTGTTAGATGTCCGAAATATTTATTTATTTATTTTATTTTTATATATTTTTCTGTAAGTTGTATTATATTCTATATGTTAAACCTTACGAGATACGAATACTGTACATCATCATCAACCTACCGCAATCTTCGGCATGAATGGGCCGGCTCGACCGGAGTTATACCACGGCCTCACAGAAAACTGGTGTGAAACAGCGCTTACGCTGTGTTTCATCGAATGAGTGAGGATACCGGAGGCCCATACCCCAATCCAACGCCCCCTATCCCCCTCACCATCCCCTTTCCCCCCAGGCCGCCATAGTGTGGGTCACCATACTGCATTGTTCTTTTTCGCATTGAGGATGGTGACCACCACTCTTGGATTCTGCTCATGCTTTCCATCAGGCAGGGCAGAGTCATTTTGGCAGATTAANCGCTGTGTTTCATCGAATGAGTGAGGATACCGGAGGCCCATACCCCAATCCAACGCCCCCTATCCCCCTCACCATCCCCTTTCCCCCCAGGCCGCCATAGTGTGGGTCACCATACTGCATTGTTCTTTTTCGCATTGAGGATGGTGACCACCACTCTTGGATTCTGCTCATGCTTTCCATCAGGCAGGGCAGAGTCATTTTGGCAGATTAAATATAAAAAAAAAATAAAAAAAATCCAGTCTATATACTCTACGAAATACAAAAAAGAATCTTAAAAATCGATCAATACAAGATGGAGTTCTGAGGTATTTAACAAAACAAATTTCTCGAGTTGAAAACATATTTGTTTACCTCAGGGTTTTTAACTCAACTATCACTTATTTTCGTATTAATTAATCTCACATGTACGGAAACCAGTCATCATCTTATCTAGAGTTAGGAGAGGCTGGTTATTCTGTCATACAGGTTCTACTTAGTACGGAAACCAGTCTCTCACAAAGGTCTTTTGTTTTCTTTTTTAAATTTTGTGTGAGAGAAAAAGTAAATGATTTTTATTATAATTTATTATTTTACTTATTACCAAAATTCATCAATCAACTGACCAAATGACATTAACCATTACTTCAAAGTTTAAAAAATTTGGATTATTAAAGCTACAATTAATTGGTTTTGGTGATAAATGGTACTTGAGCTATCGGAGTAAACTTGCGCCAGTAAATTGTTGTTCCAAAAATTAATATCTTCTGAACTTAACCGAATGCAAGTAATAACATATATTTTAGCAGTGATATGCAGTAAATAATACGTTTCGTTAGTGTGAGCTATACATGCATAAATACAAACAACTATTATTTCAAGATTTTGTAAATATATGAATAATTCGTTTTGCAATTCTTCATTACATTAACTATAATTAAAAAAAAAAAATTGTTAGTAATAATAAAAAAAAGAAACAACATTATTTAGATACAAGCGTCAAAAAATTCTACTGCATCATAATGTACTGCTAGGCTTCCTAAAAGGCTGGTAGCATTGCCATGTTGAAATGCAATGCTAATTCTCTGTGCTAGAAAAAGGCCGGCCTTCTGGTCACGAGGAACGTCAATCAGTTGCTTAGCTGATTATTTTTATTATAATATGTTTAATTGACCCCATGAACCTAGCATCTCAACCCCAAATAATTCAAAAATGTAATTACTCTTTAGGTTTTGGTATTTACGCCGCTAGAAGCTTTCCGCAGAAGCAGCTACACTGCCGTCATAACCAGCTTGTACTTTAAAGATGAGATGGCGTCGAGTTGGGTTCCACACCAAATGCTTACCCATCCCCCATGGCAGTAACATTCGTTTTGTTATTCTAATTTCACAGGCTTCCTTCTAAGGAAGGAAATCGTTAATACTGATGATCCTCTTTGAGATAATGGAAGAAACTCGTTTAAATAATGTTGTTACCTTCCTAAACAATTCTGCAACGTTTCAATGTAATGCCATTTTGAAATGGGCAGAAATAATATTTTAAAAACTTTAAATGGAAAATAATAGTCAACCATAAAAATATTATAGTGTGTTATTGAAATAATACTACAGCATAGTTTTAAAGTGCACCTAACACAGATACAATAATTAATAATTAAAATAAATAATTAATTTATAATAATTATAATATATAATAATAATTAATTTATAATTAATTTATTAATTAATTGAAATAAATAATTCGATACTGTCCAAAGAAATCAATAACTGCCTCGGTGACGTATTCAAGTCGAACAAAATATTTACATGATCTGCAGATATTTGTTTCGGAGTTTAAGTGTATTCTATATAAAATAAGTATGTATTTACATATAAAAAGTGTATATGTGTTTATATCTGGTTAGCTTAGGACTAGATGGTGTTGTGTGTTAGATATCCGAAATATTTTTTTATTATTAAAGAAATATACTTCTCGAAGATAAAACGTCGACTCTTACTATTCCCACGGGATATATAGGGGTCGTGACACATGTATGGTGACAATTCGTATTCTTAATCCATTATTACATGAACTTATGCCATAACATGCACGCACTTATTACAATAATTCATCCTATTAATTACAAACACACGCGTTGTAGATAAAGAAAAAGTAACAATGATATGGTAAAGAAGTTAGAAAGAAGTCCTGTTCATAGATTTGCATGTATAGTTATGATGCGAGAAGCCACTGGCAAACAACAATATACTACAAATCTTCATGCCTGATAAATAAACGTCTCAAACCACAAATACCTTACATTATCAAAGGAACTTTAATTTGAAGTTATTTTATTAAAGGCAAAATCCTTTTGTTTTAAGGCATTTGCATGGAAATTTTGACGTAAAAACCATTAAGAGAAATGATCTGACCTTTAGGGATTAATCACCTTAATTATTTTTTAATGCGAGTCCTTGGCGCCGAATGCTATTGAATTCTCCCGGGGAATTTTAATGAGAAATGCTTGTAGGACATGGAATCGACTGAATCTTCCAAGTGATTATTTCATTATTTGATACAGCGAATGAAAAAACCCTATTGATTCCCATCGAAATGTTGTCCAAAAGAGATTGCTTTTTTGCTTGACTTAACAATAAGGTTACAATAGTACGTAGCTACTCTGTGTATTTATGTTAAGTTGTATGTAGTATATCTGAAATAATATTTATTCACTTAAATCACTGGCCTAATAGTTAAAAACAAAAACCCTTTTAGAGACCATATTCACCTATTCTACATATAACGATATATAAAAAGTTTTTTATTTAGTAATAAAAATGATTAAAAGTATAATAGAAAATATATATATTAATAACTAGATTTTGTCTGCGGCTTAGCTTGCGTATATATGTATATTATCGAGCTAAATAATAACCTATATCCTTTCACAAAAATTAAAGAGTCTCCGTGCTGAATTTCAGTGAAATCTGTGCAGTGGCTTAGCTTTAAGATATACATAGTTAGTGACGTATTCATAATATTATTTAAGAATGGATTATAAAACTTACATATTATATAATATTAATATCGTTGACAACCCCATCAGCTAATCTAAGTTTATTTTAGAAGTGAGCTCGTGTCATCAATCTTAACAAAACTTCGTTTCCTCGCAATGTATTTGCCTTGGCTTTAGGTATGCTTTACTTAATCGCCAATTTAAAACTAGAATTCAAAATTTCATTATGTCGCAAAATGTTTACAAAATAAATTGTAATTATTTATAGAAATAAATACGAAAGTATATTTTAAACGTAATTGATCGTGTGTAGTAATTAAAACATTTTATTATGTAAATGTGATGTTGAGAAAACAAAGAAACGGCGGCCGAAGCTTTTTTTATTCCGCCCAGCACCTGCAGTTAACAGGCTAGACGTGGACTGAATTTTCGTACGACAATTCAACATTTTCATTTCATGTTTGAATTTTTCGAGCGATTCGCGAAAATTCTTAAAATGTTGAGGCTGAAAGTAATTTTTTCGGTAAGTGGCCACTTATACGTAGAAGTTTTTTAATGTAAAAGAATACCGGATTGCGGTAGTACTCTATAGGTAGAGTGCTTTTGTGTTAAATATTGAAAATTTATTTGAGTTGTGAAGAGCAAACTCATTTAACTTTCTAATTTACTTTGATTTAGATGGAACATAAATATTTCAAATATTTATGGGCCCATGTTTTCAGGTAATTTTGCAAGCCGAGTAGTTATCAATTTATTTATTTGATTCTTTAATGCATAAATATATGCATCGGCGAACTAACACCTAAAGCATTCTCTACCAATCGGCCAATTGGACATGGAGTCCCAAGCAGTAATCCCGTTTTTTTTTTTAAGTTAATCCAATTTTTGTCTATATTGAATTCCTTCCTAATATGAAGCGCTGGTGATAATGTCTGACTCCCAAAAACGGCACGCTGTTTCGGGTACTAATGGCAGAGGAAGTAGGTGTACTCTAGATTGGAAATCCCTCGAACCACAACTTACCTTGAGCCATTTACGTTTTGCTGATGGACCCCTCCTGTATGGGAATACTATTACCTTTATGCCTCCAAAAGCCCGCGATCCTTAGTACTCGTGCCGCCTCCCCGGCCTACTTCTGCTTTTGTGACAGATATCCTTGTGTTTACCTCCAGGTTTGCGCTTATAAAGATCGAATATCGTTCTTTGATTTCTGGTGCCCTAAACTTACTTCTGATACGCAAATCCCGAGTACTGACGCAGCTATATTTGTTGTCCTCGTCTATCATGTGATGGATCCGGCGACTGCATGGCGACTCTATATAAAATGCGAAGATATCTTTAAAAACAATTTTAAATAATTTAAAGTTGGATCACTCTCTCCGCAAAAGATCAAAATATTCTAAAAAAATAATATAAAGGAATAAAGTGTCTTCTAATTGAGAGACATTCAAGTTGCGGTCAAGATGAGACCACTTATTGGCAAGTAAGATTTTTTTCATATTGAAACCGCTAGCGAACAATAAGGCTTTTTAGAATATTTTACATTCAAGTAGTTGAAAAGATTGAAAAGTTCAGTTGCGGCAATTTCAGCCCTTTTTTTGGGTCACAGAAATTTCATTATAAACGATAAACGAATATTTAACTAAAATATTATGACTCAAAATGGAAACTTGGCCACAATAACTCAAATGAAAAGCTCTCTAGATGTGAATAGGAGTATAAATTGCGACTGAAATGCAATGATAAGGCCCGCTATTATGCAACGCTGGTATTTGACCATCCAGCCCGCTTTAGACTCCAAACCCTCAAAGCTTATTCACCAGATTTTATTCCTATTATTTTAAATGTGACTATTAGTTTTTATAAAGAAACTAATTTTTTCCGTGGCCCTGCCCGCGTATATGTCGGTTATCGCAGTAAAGAGTAGCTGTATGACCTTCCTAAAAATTAAAGTATCTTCATGAAAAATTTCATTAAAATTTGTACAGCGGCATATTTTTTTTTTTTTTTTTTTACAACCCTTAATGTCCCACTGCTGGGCTCGGGTCTCCTCTCAGGAGAGGGTTAAGGCCATACGTCCCCACGCTGGCCAAGTGCGCGTTGGGGACTGGCAAGAGTACGTTGTGGCTACGTAAATCTTGCCGTTGGATGTTTTTAAGCCGCCCGAAGGCCTCCAACTAAGCTTCACGACTGTTATCGTATGATAACAACCGGGACCGACTGCTTAACGTGACCTCCGAATCACGGAGACGCTCATGGTAANAGAGTACGTTGTGGCTACGTAAATCTTGCCGTTGGATGTTTTTAAGCCGCCCGAAGGCCTCCAACTAAGCTTCACGACTGTTATCGTATGATAACAACCGGGACCGACTGCTTAACGTGACCTCCGAATCACGGAGACGCTCATGGTAACATGCCACTAGCGGTCACCCATCCAGGTACTGACCGCGCCATCGTTGCTTACCCTCGGTGATTGTTTCTAATCACCGAGTGCAACTGGGCTATGGGCGCCTCATAATAGCGAATAGGCGCGGCATAATAGCGAAAGAGTAACAAACAAACAGATAGACAGACAGAGTTACTTTTGAATTTTTATATGAATATTTATTACACACTTGCTTTTAACAGCGACTCCGCCTGCGTGTATGTGTCTACCGCGGTGGTTCTTTGAAGTGATATTTATTTTTGTCGATTTATTGAAATAACATAAACACTCAATGTTAAGTGATTTTTACATTTACATGGTAGCATGGTTTTTCTTCAAAATCTTTAATGTACAGAAATCAACCTCTTACGATTTTATCATATTATAGTGTATTGTGTAATGACTGGAGAAAACACATTTTTTATGTAACTTAAATATTATGACATAGAGTGTCATAGTCAAAATTGTGGCCAGGCTCCGTAAATAAATTTAAAAAAAATGAAATAGTATGACATGTATTTATTTCTTTATTGAAAGGTCCTGCAAACATATTGCACAAGGCGGACTTAATGCCACAAGCATTTTGTTCCAGACAAAACTTTGGGTGTTACGAATCTGTAAATCTGTATGTGGCAGGTTTATGTTTGAACAAGTTTTTTTTATTGAATCGCAGGCAAGCGAGCAGGCCTATCGCCTGATGGTAAGCGATTACCGCCGCCCATGGACATCTGCTTTACAGGTATGTAGCCAGCCTTTGGGGAATGGGGAGGAGGATGGGGATGGGGGGTTGGGATGTATGCCTCGGTTATCCTAACTCACTCGTCGAAACACAGCTCAGGCGCTGTTTCACACCGGTTTTCTGTGAGGCCGTGGTATCACTCCGGTCGAGCTGGCCCAATCATGTCAAAGCGTGGCTCTCGCACGGTTTTCAAGTAAGACGAGAGACTTAATCAAATTATTCTATAAAACACAATGATTCTCACAGACAAAAAACCTATAGATATTTTCTAAATAAAAATAATGAGATAAGTAAAAACATAAACAGCTATGTTATAAATAGCTACATAGTACAAATAGATAGATGGTCAGTGTATCGAGTTAACGCTCAAGATAGAGCGTTAACTCGATACACTCGTAAACAGATATTCTGATCATATGAATATATCTGAATTAGTAGTAGTAGTCTTTGATTAATAAATGTTACTTTATCGTTCGTTCCAAATAATTGACTACGATATATTTTTACTACAAAAATTATACGTATATATGGCAATACTTATCCTTATTCTTTTAACATAAAGACGGAGAAACACAGTAATCCTTTTGATTAAAAACCCAGTTCCTTTTTAAACAAAAACAATAGTAAGTGTGTGACTATCATGAAATTGGAATGCAGCCGACCGCGTGTTTCTGTGGACAATGCTTCATCTGGAACCGGCACAAACATACATTATGCGAACGGTAATGGGAATGGAAAATATGGTAATAACAAACCTAAGTTGTAGCGTGAACTTTGTCTTGCTTACAATTTTGAACTTTTTGTTGTCTTCTGAGATATTTTATCAACGTTTTTATAAGTAGTCATATTTCTAAAATCAGTTAAATAAGAATTTTGAAGTAAAAACCATAACCAAAATCTAGATCTTAAATCTAATCAATACTTGCCCTTATAATAAATAAATACAGCTGAGGCTCTCGGTGCCACCCGTGGCTATTGTTGTAACTTTATAACCGCGGGTAACGGTAAGTTACTCCTTATTACATCAGCTATCTACCAGTGAAAATCCCGTCAAAATCGTTCCAACAGTTCCATAGATTAGTCGAAAAAAACAGACAGACAAACAAACAAAAATAAAAATAAATTGATATATGTACCGTTTGCATTTAATAAAAAGCAATTATTAAATATTACAAACAGACAGTCCAAGATCACTTGCCCTTATTGACTAGCAGATTCATTAACGCGGAGCCTAGACCGAATATGAAACTACAAAAGGTTGTATGGAGTAAACGCGTGTGAAGTTGCTGGTTTTAGTTAGTAATCTACAACTTCCATTTTAAAATAATATGGGATGAAAATCACATAACATCGAATCCAAAGCAAAAAAAATCTTACTTCATATCTGTATTCCATTCAGAAACATGACGGCAGTCTTTGGAATAGTGGTTTAAAGAAATCATAAAGCAATTTATCATTTTCGAAGGACATTCAGCGAAACGTCCATTCCTTTGAATCCTTAAAAAGGAAGAAATGTTTCCATTGTAAAATAGTATACCATCGATCGCTTGATACAGCGATGATTTTTCTGAAGGTGATTGTAGTTATTTATACATTATTTGCCGGCTGATAAGTTTATGAAATAATAATTCTGATGATAAACTTTACTCTATGATGACGTAATTGTCAAAAGACACGATGATTGCACATCGACTCTCGTATGTTTCGACGATTACCTCATCGATTTTCTACCGGTAATCACCAAAGATGGTCTTCTAAATATTTTTTAAATATTTGAATACAATATAATCTTCCGGCAATTAGAAAAAAGGACGTGCTCGTGTCGCAAAGCCCTTCTTAAAAATTGAAAAAGGTTCGTTCTCATCAACTTTGACGGGTTGAAGGGGTAGACTGATAAGATGACTCCTAATGGATGTTGGCTTTGAAGGTGTTTTATTTCAAGTACAAAGTGGGGACAGATTTAGCTTGTTCGTAAAAAAAGATCCATTAAACGGGCAAGGGTAAACTGGATAAAAGATTAACAAATAATAAAGGTGTCCGATTCATAGATTCGCAAAAGAATAATTTAATTCTGAGTTTACTTCTCAAAACGAAACTTCGGGCCACCCACTCTTTGTAGGTGGCCCATTTACGGATACCACCTAATTTTAATAGAGAGAGTATAGCAGGATTTTTCTCTGATCAATTCCTGAATTTACCCCTCATTACTTTGTTGAGTAATGAGGGAATTGAATAAACACAAAATATATTCAAACTAGACTTGAAGTCTCACAACGATAAGTCGGCGCCTAACGCCTTTACATTTTTTCCCATTCCTATTCGGTTCGAAATCAGAATAGTTAGGTTACATTGCTACATATGGGCATATTACTGAATTAATGGTACCATAAATCCTCCTCCAGACACACCTAGCTCTCATTTTCCACGCTGACAATAGTAGGGTAGCGGGCATTATGCCAATTTGGCATAAAGCCGGCCAACTTAGAATCAAGATATAGTTTATGGACTATGGAATGCAAGCGACCGCATGTTACCGTGGACAACTTTTACCACAGCCTGAAATACGGTTATAAAATGCTCATGTATTATACGACCAGTAGAGTGTAGTTATTGATTTTAAATAAAAATTGTATCGGGACTGCACGAACTGAGAACAATAGCAAAAGTTGTTAATTAATTTATATATCGGATCCCGTGTTAAAACCCGTAAAACTGCATTACCTATTACGGACCTCACATTTGAGAAAAATTCAGTCAAACCCAAAAGAGTCTCCGTCATATCGTAGGCAATAGGCATAAGGCTGTAAGGGCTGACACCCTTTCTGGAGTCTTGAGTAGTCCGTGACGACAAAACAGTCTGCGGGTTCTATCTTTACATCTGATTTCCAATCCAGCACACAGTAGTAGCTTAGGTGTCCACATACAACTCTAGCTCTACACAGAAAGGAGACTGCGAGAATTTTTATCTGTTGATTTTTGTCGTAAATTATTGAGCTTTGGGATCATCTTTCAATTTGATTTGAGCTTCTAAAACCCTTGTCACTTAGTCACATGAACTTGCTCGCACTTATATACTTATCTAATTCTAGCGACTAGAAATCGTTACTAAATTCTCGGGAGCGAAGTAAACTAACGTTAATAACTTTGATATTAATCTATCCGGTTGCATAAACTCAATTTAGTTAGTAGTACGTTCGTAACTAGCTGACCAAAGTGCAGCGATAGGACATCGATCCTAAGAGGTAATGGAATTTCTGCTTAGCTGGATAAAGGAATAGCACGGATAGCTCCCACTATCTCTTTAATTAAAAAAAGATGTTATAGCAATTTAATATTTCTTGTTACTCATTTTTTATAAAGTATGGTGAATCTTCACTTAAGTATTGTTCAAGATTACTTTTAATAATTATGGTGTTAATTATCAAGTTGAGTTTAATGTAGAGGTGCAGAGCCTTCTAGTGCAAGTATTATTTGCATAAAAGAAGATTCTGAATACTATGGTTGTTACAAATTACTTAACACAATAAAGTTTTCAATAAAATTTTATTATTATTATAAACTCACAAATTGTTTAAGCAAGTATATACAAAAAGAATATTTTTTGTATAATATATTTTTCACACATTAATTAACTCATGTATTTAGTAATATCTCTAATTTTATTTGTAAATGAATGTTTATTTCATAAAACAAAGATCATTTTCGAAAAAATAAACTCAATCTGGCGATATGGTAAAAAAATACATGTAATAATGTTAAATATAATAAAAAACAATGCATTTCTGCTATACCGACTTTATTTATTTTCATGATGAATGACTTGTACATAAAAATGAACCAACCTCATTAAAAATATTTCGAGTCATTTTTAAAGGTTTTATGTGTTTATGGTTTATACCTTTCATGTTCTGTAATCAAATCTAAAACCAAATACATGTGTCGAGATGGGTAATTATGGTAAAATCAGAGACTTTTTTGGTGTCCCAAAAAGGTATTGTGTTTCTATTGATATTAATTTTATCTCTTTTCTATAGGACGGTTGTTGACAAAGGGTTCTTTCAACTTGTACCCATTATTATCAATACTAAGGGCTCTTGACGGAAAATGGACACTTTAGTAAATGACGTATTATTACGTATTAATAATTTTTCTTTTATTGTTAATTAATACTAAAAAAAAGTAATAAGTAGTACTCAAGGAAATATATATATATAATATCTGCTTTCAAAACTTTACTACGAAAATACCACGTCCGTTCTACTAACACGAAAAAGCCATTTTTCTGATGAAAATATATAAGTAGCGTACAGACCACTTGACTGTAAACAAAACCTGCATTCACAGTTCGTTAAAGTAGCTTTATTTCTAGGTCTCGGCTATTTATTTTGTTCTTATTTGCCATCCTCGTCGGGTAAATAATACTAAAATAAACTTTTAAAGCATGCCCTTCGCTTTAGCCTGCTTTTAAATCCTTAGTATTAAGTTGAATTTTAAACTGTTATTTTCACTCGATTAGAACAGAAAATGTACAATGGGTGTAAATCGATTTAGGTTCATTTTAATTTTGATTGCTTTCTTTTTGACACGTCACATCCAAATAAATGAACTGTTGTATCTACCTGGAGTTCATCACGGAAATAAATGAGATTCTGAAGAAGCATGATTTGCAACAGGTTTTGACAACAACAAGGAACTTCCGATCTCGGAAAAATGATTATTACCCAAAGGTTAAGCAGAGACAATTTATTTCCACCTAATACGCTCTTGGCCTTGACCTATTTTATTTCGACAACATTCCTTAATCTCCACATACATACCTGTAGCTTCTTGGTACTTCGCACATGACCCTTTTTAGAACATCACCAATTAGTTCGATTCATCATGGACGACGTCTTCCATACACATTCGCTCTACAAATTCCGATAATTAAATCCGAAAATAGGACGTTAATGCGAACAGAACCGCAGGCGATAATCTAATAAAGATGTATGATAAACGAAATGCTGTAAAACGATTTTTTCAAGTCTAACGTTCTCTTTAGCTACCAGGATAATAGAAATACATAAGATATCGTACTTGTGAAAATCAATCGAAGATGTTATTCGACACCTACCACTCAGCGCTCCATGGAGGCGTTGAGTGAATCTATTCGCACCCTACACAGAATTCAGTTAACCGCGATAAATATGCCTTTACCAGGGCTATTTTTAGACAAATAGGATTAGTAAAATTGATGCGCTACCTTCAGGAACAGCTTTTAATAGACTACAAGAAATACCTGTATTTTTCTCGTTCTGGCTTTGACAACGACTCTTTATAAATACGACCATTTACTGATTATTTTAATTATGAGTTTTCATAATTATCTTTGATGATGATATTTCAGTTCTATTTTAGAAAGTCCTTAAAACAAATTAAATATTTAACTGTCCTTAGATTACAAGATATAAACGAGCTAGAATTATTTTAAAAAAAAGACGAACTACGCAAGTACGTAATCGAGTAATCATGCGCCAAAAATGCTTTACATAATTTTGGAAAAGAGCTCTTACATTGCTGGGCCGATTACTCAAATAAATCGAAATCGGCCCATCCGTTTGAGAGCTACGATGCCACAGGCTCATCTCATCAACATCTCTCTTTTTGCGTCGGGGGTTAAAAAAATGCAATATAGTTGGTTTTTTTTCTTATACTACATTTTTCCATCCAATATACTTTTTTGGTACTACAAAGAATCCAAGTATTCGAAATTTTCATTAGTAGTAACTAACGTTATCTTAGTGGCACACACCTCTTCGCTAACACTGCGTTAAAACTTATATAGCTCTTGCTTGAACAAAAATATTAAACATTTAAAAGTCGTTTTATTCCAGTTTCTTAAAGAAAAAATAAACAAACCTTAAACTTAATAAAATAAAGAATTCAATATAATATGTATTTTCACTATCTTTAGTCGAGTCGAGTTTAAAAAAAATGGACTTTTTATTAATTAAGTAGTCAATCAAATACGTCATGGGCTTAAAGTTAGTTCCTATGGTGGCTATGTAACTTAGTGTACTTTCACAACTATGTGTATCAGCAATTTATTTATTTATAAACTTTATGCACTTAGTTTGTACATGAACGCCTTTATTCCCAGGGCACTTCACACCCAGTCAACCTTTAGAATCTATTATATAGTCAATTTAAATGTAAACAGTTCACAACATATGTAAACAATACTTACATATATAGACCGTATATAGTATATTTTGTTAGTGATAATATTTTTTTATGGAATAAGGGGCAAAGGAGGTGACGTTCGTCTGCTGGTAAGCAATCACCGCTGCCCATGGACACACGCAACACCAGAGACATCACAAGTGCGTTGCCAGCCTTGGGTGGATAAGAGGGGTGGGGGTAGGGGTTATGTTATTGGCCTCCTGTATCCTTACTCACTAGGTGGAACATAGCACAAGGGCTGTTTCACACCGGTATTCTGTGAGGCCGTGGTATCACTCCGTTCGAGTCGGCCCATTAATGCCGAAGCGTGAATCTTCGACGGTTAAACATTATGTCAATCGTCATCAATCATAGTTAATAATAAATATGGACGCGCCAAACTTTACCATCAACGTTGAAATTGAAAGTTCTGCAAAGTTAGTGTATAATTAAAACATCATTGCTCACCGAATAAACTTGCCTTGTTTTAACAATTAAACTATACCTATTAAATTAAAACTCAGCCCTAAGTCAATATCTCAACTTCGTAATAAACCAAATTGTAAGCGTATTCTAAAGCATATTATTATGGAATAACTAATGAGTTGTTTCAACATTTTATTTAATAACCATATCTTTCTTTACAGCCATTGCTGTAAGGATAAATACGTTTATATAATTGCAATGTGTAGGCCAAATGCAACTTCTATCATATTTGTTTTGAAGAAAGTAACAGTATAAGTGATTCAAAGTCAATCAGGTATCATTCACACTCTAACAGAAAGTTTATTGATCAAAAGTTGAATTTGAAATAAATGTCAACAATTTTATTCGCCTATATCATGATGAATTATAATAAACTGAACTCTTTATTTATTAATTTTCACTTTGAAGAGAATAGCTTTAAAAGGAACAAAATAAAAAAATGGTTCTTAAATAATAGATTTCTATGCCAACAAACAAAAAACTTTCTCTTTTTTGAAGTTTAAAAATGGCATTTAATTGCTTGCTTCTATAATAAAGAAATATATATTCTTAAAAATCTACTTTAAGGTATCCACGAAGTTAGTTAGATGGACGAACCTAACCAAAAACTCATCAAAAAAAATTGAAAAATTCAGTCGAATTTAGAACCTCCTCTATTTTTGGAGCTTAAAAATGGCACATAATTGCTTGCTTCAACATCGGAGAAATTTAAATTCAGATTAACCTACTTTTAAGTATCCCCGAAATTAGATAGCCGTGGGAGAGCCATGCTTCGGCATGAATGGGCCGGCTCGACCGGAGTGATACCACGGTCTTACAGAAAACGGGTGCGAAACAGCGCCTGCGCTGTGTTTCACCGAGTGAGTGAGGATACCGGAGGTCCATATCCTAGCCCCTCTTCCCATCCCCATTCTCTTCCCCACTGAACTTCCCCGTGACGCTTGGTGTTGCAGGTGTCCATGGGCGGCGGTAATCGCTTACCATCAGGCGATACGTCTGCTCGTTTGCCAGCGATTCTATAAAAAAAACAAAGATAGATGGTAGAACTAGGGGGTTACCGTTTCATCTCCACAATACAGCATATACCTAAATGTAAGAATGCTTATAAGTAACCCCATTGGAAAGAAACATCGCATAATTTTACCGCCGATCGGTAAAGTAGGTTAGGAATATAAACAGCAGAATTTATGCACACTAACTATTCCCCTGATCCTATGCGAAATTGTAAAGTTCCAACGAAGTGGAGTAATATAAAACACAGATTTATTAGATTTGTGCTAATCCAATAGCGAACCCAATATGGGTTTGTTTATTTATTAAGTTTACTGCACTGATTTTAAGATACATCTAATAGCAAACGCTACGGCTATCAATTGGGGTTCTCTCTATCCGCTTGCATATATTTAATCAAGCATTTTTTTGTTAATGAAGATCATTTTAAAATTGACTATTTGTTTAAACTTCAAATGATCATGTTTCAATAAATATTTTAATGTAGGCATATGTAGTTGATACGACAATACCATCATCTGATCATGGATAATGTAGCTGTACTTAGAATAAGTTAGAAGTATGTTTGGAAGAATTCAAACATGTGTATAAGATCTCCTTTTTACGTCTACTTTTGAATTAAGTTGCTAAAATATCTTAGCCAGCCTTAGTTGAACCTTTGCTTTAATGAAAAAACTGTAGGAAATTCCAAAATTTACCATCTGCAACATTAGGTATATGACTCCACTGAATCGTCAAGAACAAATGGCCTACACAAGGAATTAACGGTTACAGACAGAGGTTTTAAAAAAGGAATTTATTGCGAGAACCCCAGATCAACATTATTTCTCCTCGAGAGTCTATTTGTCTCCGTCTTACTGACAGAGAGCTATTGTTTTAGCTCGCCACAATATTGGTTTATTTTGTCCGGTGTCGACTAATATTAATAGGCTTAAAAACAATGTTCTTTTTCGCTTAATTTCACTAATTGCTTCGTTGAAGACTGCCATTTGTCAAGTAGAATCGAGTTGTGTCAACGTTTTATGATGAATTTGATAAAAATTTTAATATTTGTTAAAATTTAGTTTCAATTGGAGTAACATTTACTGTCATTTACTGTGTTAAATAAGTGTAGTATAAATATCCGAAAAATACCTTTTTTATTGGAAAATTGCAATTTTAACTTAATTTTTCGTATTAGAAACAATCATCATCATCATCATCATCGCAGTCCACTGCTGGATATAGGCCTCTCCAATTGCACGCCACTTAATTCGATCCATGGCTTCTCGCATCCAGCTCCTGCCAGCCGTCTTGCTCAAATCATCCCTCCACCTGGCCTGTGGCCATCCTACGTTTGCCGACACGCGGCAATGTAATGCACTAAATTAAATTTCAACTCTTTCAGCAAAACTACGTTATGAATCCGCTTTTTTAGTTGTTGTCCTTATAAGTTATGATATATGTAACACAGTTATTTAAGTCTGAGTAATATTTTGTGTAAGATTATTTTAAATTTCTGACAAAACATACATATAATTAGTAGTAAGAGATTTTGATTGAGAGTACAATATTTTATTCTATACACAGATAAATCAATAGCGTAACTACAAATTGCTAAATAGTATCAAAAACTAAATGTGATAAAGTTCGTTACATAAAAAATTAATTAAACAAAGATATGCCAAAAAAAAAAAAAATAATTATTATAGAATTATTTAATTATGTTCATCATATTTTTAATTATGAACGTTTATAAATCACCATTCAGCGGCCACCGGTCTGGGGGATTATAATGGCTCAACATGAAGCAGTTAGTTTATATTAAGTCTATCTAATTGCTATTTACGGCATACCTTACTTAATTGTATTAATAATTAAATGAACCGAGATCAAATAAGAGTTATAAAAGCGTACAGCGTAAGTGCCTATAGCGTGGAGTTGAAAGGTTTCTGACTATAATTCTAAAGATTCATGCCAACAGCTTGCATTAGAATTTTACCTCAAATTGAGATTTTAAGAAACCCTCTATCACACTTAAATAATCTAGTAGCTAGCTTTGCTCGGTATTTTTATATTACTAAATTTCAATCCAAATATGAATCCCCCTGCATGCTAAATTACATGAAAATCGTTGGAGCTGTTTCCAACATTCAGAGACAAGATTCAAATACAAGAATTTCTCTCTTAGAGGTATTTTAACTAAATACTTTTAAGATCATTTTGTCTGTGAAAACGGAGAATGTGCTACTATGTGTATTTAATTTCTTAAAATCAGCATGTCTTGTTTGTTTACTGCATAATAATCACATTTTCTAGGAAAATAAATATTTTTATTTTAGACTCGACTACTATATTAACTTTATTATAAATTACTATTAGCAACCAAGGGTTCATGCAAGCAATAAAACCTGAGTCTTACTGTAAAATTTGCTTAACACCTTAAAATACAAAAGTTTTCATTTCAGTATTAAGTCATTTACCTTTAAGTAATTTAAGGCGCCAATTTACCGTTTTTTTATTTTTAATCCTACATGTATGGAATTTTGGCGCATTTACATTACATTTATCAAGAAAAATTGCAATAAATGATATAATTATAATAAAACACACTATTTAAAGGTATTAAATCACATTCCAATCGCAAATTGCAACCTCTAAACGGTAGATATCTCTAAACTGCTCATTAATAAAGTAATTGAAAGGAAATGGAGTTGCGGGTACTTTTATTACTTTTTGCCTCTTAGTATCATATGACAGCACCATGTAATTGTCCCCTCATGTTAATTCTGGGTTGTTTCACCGTGGGAGAGCCACGCTTCGGCATGAATGGGCCGGCTCGACCGGAGTGATACCACGGCCTCACAGAAAACCGGTGTGAAACAGCGCTTACGCTGTGTTTCATCGAGTGAGTGAGGATACCGGAGGCCCATACCCCAATCCAACGCCCCCTATCCCCCTCACCATCCCCCTTCTCCCCAGGCCGCCATAGTGTGGGTCACCATGCTGCATTGCTCTTTTTCGCATTGAGGATGGTGACCACCACTCTTTGATTCTGCTCATGCTTTCCATCAGGTAGGGCAGAGTCNCTGCATTGCTCTTTTTCGCATTGAGGATGGTGACCACCACTCTTTGATTCTGCTCATGCTTTCCATCAGGTAGGGCAGAGTCATTTTGACATCATAAATATAAAAAAAAAAAAAAAACTTTTTGGATCGACAAAATTTTCCAGGTAAACTAAAGCCACAGATGAAATATAAGAAACCTATTCTAGATATATAGACTACCTTATTACTAGCCTTAAAATATTGTTGTGAGTTTTTACAACCCCGTACGTAAAAGTAATTAATTTCATTATTATGTTTTTTCCGAATACTGGACATAAAACATTTAAAATACATCGATTAATTAATAAATTGATATAATATAACATACTTTGAGAAACATCTTCATTTTATAATTCACACTATCGATTGTCTGCACTTAATGGAACTTGTAATGGAACCTTTGATATTGCACTGGGGCGAAATTGGACAGGATTTAAATTTAATAAATAGCGGAAAAAGTACAAGTGATGTAATTCTAGAATGTATCTTTATGATTTATTATTATTATATATTTCTTTAAAGTAACATTATTTTATTTATTTATTCCCAGACTATAGTCGTGACAGACAAAAATCAGAACCATTTACCCGCGGGTGCTGTTAAGACGACTAAAGTATATATTATATGGCTATATGTTAGAAGATGGGACTTAGCTTAATCTTTACTTACAATGTACGAGTAAGGTGTGTGCCATTCCATTCCATACGTAAATGCGTATAAAACTCAGTAGAGCGTAACGTAAACACACTAAAACTATGGCATATTATGTTTTTATCTATCCGTATTAAAATTAAATAACTAAATAATTCCCTAAACTAAAAATAAATACATATTATTAACAGTAAACACCCAAACTCTGAAACAAATATTTGCAGACCATTCAAACATTTATTCCGACCCGAGACCTAAGCACAGCAGTCGCTTACGCTGCCTCTACGCCACCGAGGCAGTTGTGTGTGGGTGTGTGTGTGTGTGCACTTTGTCATTTGTTGGTTCAAATTTTCGTGTGATTTCAACTTATCTTAGAAAACGTTTCTAGGCAGGACAAAGCAAGAAAATAAATTAAACTAAATATAAAGAATACCCCAGATTTTATGACTTGAATTTAAAAGAAAATATTAAAAAAAATATTATTATTAATTTGATAAACTTCCAATAACTACCTTAAGTTTCAGTGTTGTTATCCTAATTGCTTTTCCAATTAAAAGACGGATATCTGAGTTGGGAGCCAACCTGCAACCAGTTTTGAGAGAGCCCTTAGAGTGGCGCCATATGTTGTGGCTGCCAACCATCTAAATGATGGGGATGAAACTGCTGTCACATAGGACGGCGGCGGAGCACTCCCCATAGTAAAAGCAAAAAAGAAAAGTACTGAAGATGATTTACAGTATAGCTTTGATGAAGGTAGTCGTTCTAAAAAGTACCATCCTACCTTATTAATACTGATATTTACTTAGAAGACTTACACGGACGTGTAACTCTTCTAGAAAAGGTTGGATGATATATCAAAATAAAAACATTTAGTATATTCCATCGACAAAATAAACTTTATGTCCACATTGACAGCGATCTGAAATTGACAAGGGTTCCGTTTATCGAGAGGCCAAATACGTTATAAAGGTTCAATTATTTCACACTCTTTTGTTTCGTTTGTAAATAATAAATAAAATTTTTGAAAGAGAAGACTATTAAAAGTTAATTCTCTGTTTTTATCACTAAACTTAAATTCACTAAAATTTGTTGTTGTATTGTATACTTTAATCTCATCTGCTTAATTAATAATGATATCTCACATCTCAGCTTTCACTATACTTAGTTCAGTACTAACTAAAAGTAGATCAGAAGTACACGTAATTTTTAACCAATGATATAATTTTAAAAAAGCATTCATATATATAGGATTTTCACAGCGAATTAGAAAACAATATGAAAGATATCTATCTGACGTTGATCTTCCTAACATTATTTTCCCTCTGACGTAATGTAAAATTACTGCAGATCAACTTCAGACACTAAATTCAATTAAATTCGCAAAACTTGCTCAACATTTCGAACACACTCGAACTTCTACCGTATCTATCCTATTCTATTTCAGATAAAACCTTATCGTGTACTTTGGAACCTATCCCATTTCTATGGTAATTCTTCTTATTCATTGTTACGTTATCTAATATGTTTATCTACCTTTTTTAATTCTATTTTATTACCCATGTTTATTTTTCTAGCTAACTTGAAATGTGACTTGTAATAAGGACTGTGTTGTCATTAAAATATTTACTTTGAATTATGTTACCTCTACGAGCACATAGGCCTAAACTTAAGTATGTAACATAGCGTAATATAATAAAAAAACTTAAAGGTACATAGCCATCAAGTACAGTAAGTATTTTTTCACTATATTTCCTGAGCAAGTTTTTAACAATACTCTAACCGCTTACGCATTATTTACGACTTATCATTTTTAATTTACATTTCTTCTATGATCAATGCAACATATACTTATTGTGAAATAATTTGAAACGTTACTAAGACATCACTATATGAACTTTTCCTTTTTCCTTTTTTAAAAAAGACAACTCCCGCTTTAGAAATATAAATTCCTATGTCACGGGGATCTTTACAAACATACATGAAACGGACACAAAGTACACCCAGACTTAGAACAACAATTTATAGATCACACAAAGTGTTGTCCCATGTAGGATTTGAACCCACAACGCTTGGCGCAGCAGGAAGCGGTGTGGCGACCACTGAAACCACTAGGCCAACCGTGTAGTCGAACTATTCAGATTCATGAAAAGAATAATAGTGTATTAATTTATACAATTCCTACTGGGTAGCCGCGATCAATAATAAGCACGTACCTATAAAAGAATCGTAACTTTTTCTTTTAAGTCTTTTAATAATTTAATAATCAAAGTAGGAGAATTTTACTTAAAATATGCTTTTAAATCAATCAACCTTGTTCTAGTGAACTCATTCTTGGGTAAGACTCTTTGTAAGTAAACCGGATTTAATAAAAGGGTCGTTTCCTTCGCTCATTCTGCTTAATCAAACTCTCACCGCGTTCATTTTGCGGCTAATACAATCGGAAAACCATCAACGGATGCTCCTCTCACCAGATTAAAGGTTGTACTAACTAAGTTATTGTCAATTCATGTTAAAAGGGAAACAACAAATTTGTACTAAAACACTTCGTAAAGTTTCCAAAGTGCCTCATTTGCAGCGCTTCATTGTTTCACAAAAGAAATTACAAACAAGCATCTTATTTTCAAAAGATTGCTATGTTTTGCAGGTCCTTTCATTTTTGAAACTTAACTTTTGAATATAGTGTAAAAAATAATGTAAACTACAATATTTTAAAATATGTTACAGACCACCTGTCTGTAAGCTGTAAGCAAGGACTCGCAACTAAAACACAGAATAATAAATAGTTACTACGGAAACTAAAGTGTCGTAAAATGATGATGTTATATAACTTGATCTTGAATCTTGAATCTTGAGCATTGATATAATACTATATATGGGGGTGTGTGGGGGCGAACCACAATCTTTCGCCCCTTTTTTTTTTTTT